>LBNU01016277.1:135122-152124 GCA_014162995.1 Artemisia annua
CCTATCATAAAAGTTCGTTGGGACTCTAAAAGAGGACCGGAGTACACCTGGGAACGCGAGGACCAAATTTGCACCAAATATCCACACCTCTTTTCATAGACACCTCTGGCAACCTCCTTAAACAGAATTCCGGGACGGAATTCACTGTAAGGTGTATGTACTGTAGCCTCTCGTAATTTTCCCCAACGGTTAGTAAATACTTACAAGTTATTACGTTATTTAAATACCCACTTTTACGTATGACAAAATTCTTTTTTTATGACTTATTATATAAATCACAACGGTATATTGTGATTTAACATTTGCTTAGAAACGATGCTTGCACACCAACCTAGATAGTCTAAATTATCGTGAATATATATTTAAACGTTTATATTTATTAATATACGTTTCGTTTAAATACCGTACAATATTTATATGTTTCCCGAGCCTACGAAATTCCTCGAGACTACCCACTAATATTATTGGACCGTAACCCGACCCGTAAAAATTACTAAACGGGCCTACGTGACCCATTGGGCCACTTAAAACCCAACAGCAAATCAAACGGACCCTTAATATATCTTTTTCTTTCTTTCTTGCTGGGCCGAGACCAAACCAAAGCCCAAAGGGCTTGTAAGCCCAATCGCACCCTTGTTATATTTCTTTTTCTTTTTTTTGTTTTCCCTGCCTCGACACCCCTACAAACGCACCCTATATTTTACGAATTCTACATACAACCTAGTCATGTTATTATGTGACTCGATTCACCACCAAGCCAATAATCAAGAATGATAAATATTACTCCTTACCTCGCTCGTTCACTACTTCCATTTTGCCCAAAGTAAAACTCCCAACTTGTGTATGCCAAAGAGACGAAATGTGTCACAACATTCCTTAGCACCTCTAAAACTCCCCAATAACAACCAAACGAACACTGTACTCCTTGTGAGATGTCAGAGAATGAACAGGAAGAAGATTGACATTCTATTTGCCTTGTAAGAACTCGATTGGCCAAGCTTTGGTGCCACCACATGAACTTGAGCCAACGCATGAGTCTTGTGACTCTTGTACTAAACTCCCTATATAATCGTTCCCATGCAAACTAAACGAACACACACACTCAAAACATACCAAAGATAGTATTTACATGAAGATTACAAGCCAAGTTTGGGACGAGAAGTTAAGCTAGAGTTCGAAGTGCGCAAGTGAACCAAGAGTACCATTTCTAGCTCGTTATATACCTTGCTGAGCCGTGAAGTGAACCACATCGAGCTTTAATCCTATTTCGAACCCTACAAACCATTTTATACCGCCTCTTATAGGTGTAGTAAGTCATTCGACACCCTTTCCATTACTTTTCATTTCGTTTTACACGTTCACTTTACCCTTTTTATTCGTAATATATAAACGTAACATGTTATTATTTTTTTGACAATCTAATTATTTGACACGTTAAGAAACGAGTCATGTCAAGTTATGATAATAGAAATGACGAATGTACAATGTATTCGACCCCTTTTAGTGACCCTTTAGACCATTCGAATAAAATCTCAAACACTTAGAAATTTTCTAAGTGTTGAGACAGTTTTGAAATAAGTTTTGGTCACGAGCTTTGACCTCGTTAAACCCAAATTCGAAACACGACCCATATATTTTATGACTCGACCTCATTGTGACCTTGGTAAACAAACGAGTGACACCTTTTATTCGACCATATAAACTTGTATAAGTCATTTGCCCGACCCCTTTGGTCTCGACAAAAATCAGTTTTTATAAAACTATCTACTAATGGAAGGAACTCAGTTGAGTCAGGAGGATATGGAATCCAAACTTTACATGGAATACACACACTTCATGATAGAGCCAATGGAATCACTTGAGTCATACTATCACCGCTTCACCAATATCATAAATGACCTCGACAGACACAACATCACACTACCAAAGATTGCCGTTAACACTAAGTTTCTTGGGTGTCTTGGACCGGATTGCCAGTGATATGTGACATTTGTTTGTCAGGCAAAGAATCTCCATGATGCACCGTATGGATTGTTGTATGATTATCTCAAACACCATGAGTCAGAAGTGAACAAAGACCGTGCTCAGAGAGGAACCCTTTCACCGTCTCCAACATCAAACTCATTAGCATTGGTTGCTCACTCACATGTTCCGAATTCATCCATGCAACTTCTCGATTACTCAGTTAAACAGAATCACTTCAATTACCCTATTCAGAATAAGACTTCCATCTTATAATTTCATCTAAATATGATTTAACTCTATCCCTTGAAATCTGTTTATGTTCCTGAAAATCCGCTTGACAAGTTGACAACTCATTTTTGGTTTGCACAATGACATCTTCGAGTTGAGCAACTTGTTGTTTATGTACAAAAGCTTGTTGTTCAAGTTGTAAAGCTAAATCATTTTTAAATTCCATTATGTTGCCAATTTGAAATTCGAGATCCTTTTCATGACGATAAGATTCTTTAAAAGCATTTTCAAAGCTCTTTTCGTTATCAATGAGTTTAACAGCGTTATTTAATTGTATATTCAAACACTCGAGATCCCTAGACAATGATGCATTCTTCTCTTTCAATCTCGCATTTAATTCTTGACATTTTATATTTTGAGATTGACTGGCCATGAGAAGTGTCCGAAGGTCTGAATCTGGATCAGTCATAGAAGCAAGGGGTTTAAGATGAGCATTGTTGTCGTTTACATGATTAGTGTGAGAATCATCAATTGAGACATCTGAGTTAATTTGATCATCATCAAATGTAACGACTGTGTCCAATTGATAATTTTCGTCTGTAGAGAACAATGCATCATTTTGAACCGATTGTTTCGATGTAGATGCAGATGCAGATGGGGTGACAATATCATGTATAAGGCATGAATTAAGGTCGTTTACCTGAGACAGAGTGTCAGAATCATATACTGGACCTGATTCAGTGATGCGGAGTTCCTGCATGTTGGCCATAAGCATAACAGCAGCATTAGCTTCGAGATCTTCCATGTCATCATCAGACTGAGCATTGGCCATGAAGCTGTTGTCATTCAGTTTATTTGTGCCTCTAGCTTCCTCCTGAAGAGCTAATAGAAGTTGCTGTTTGTGATACTTACTGCACTGAGTTCTTGGAGAAGGACATGCAGTAGCCATATGACCGACTCCATTGCAGTTAAAGCACTTAATGATCTGATTCCCTGATGTATCATTGCCATTATCCCCAAAATCAACCTTCTTCTGAGATGAACCAGAGTTGTTCCTGAAGCTTCCTCCTTTGTTGTTAAACCTCTGTCCAGAACTATAACCACCAGAATTGAATCTCCCATTGTTACGGTTTTGAACCTCAACACGGCCATCATGAATCACAGCTTGATTCCTTGTATTAGACGATGATCGGAGACGATTGTTGGACTTGTTAGAAAATTTGCTGAAAGCTCTAGCAATGAGTGCTATTCCCTGATTAAGGCTGTTGAAGTCCTCGTCATCATCATCATCATGTGACTGGTACAAGGGATCATTGTTGTGTGATAGGTCAAGTTGTGTTGGTTATTGTTGTGAAGAGAGATTGGACCCTGGATTCAAGAATTTTGGGCTACTGCTACTGCTGGATGGGAGGAATTGGATGTTTGGTTTATCACTGCTAAGGTAGCTGGTCGCAATATTCGCATCACAGAGGCTCAAATCAGAGCAGACCTTCAGTTTAATGATGAAGAAGGTACTGCTTGTTTTGCTAAAGAGGTTATTTGGGATACACTTAGGGATCTTGGATATGAGAGTTCACTTCGAAAACTCACCTTTGACAAACCCTTATTCAGTCCTCATTGGAAGTATTTGATCCATGTACTTCTTCATTGTCTGAGCAACAAGAGTACTGCTTGGAATGAATTTCCCAAAACCATAGCTTCTGCTTTGGTTGGATTGGAAACTAATCAACCATTCAACTTCTCTTGGATGATTTTAAATGGAATGATTAATCACATAAAGAAGAAATCTCCATTCTTGATGTATCCTAGGTTCATACAGGTGTTTTTGAATAAGCAGCTTGAAGGTATTCCTAAGCCTCAAGAGTTTTTACCAGTTGTTGTGCTTCCTGATAAGGTGTTTACCTTCATGGCCACAAAGAGTCCTCTCTTTTCAGGTCAAGATACACCTCTTACTGCATATATGTTGGAGGTAGCACAAGCTGTTAGAGATGTTGTTCAAGAGGATTCAGAGGATGCTTCTGAACATGGAGATTCTGCTTCAACTCCATCTCAACAATCTGAGCAGTCACATTCTAATGAAGAAGATGTTTCACAACATACTGCTTCTTCACCAGTTCAAGAAGTTTCTCAAAAGACTGCTTCTGCAAAAAAGACTGCTTCTCTGCAAGGTAGTCCCCCAATGATTATACTTCCACAGATGGAAATCAGACATCTGGAGGAGATGAGGGAGTGATGGCTGATAAAGATACACCTGATGAAGATGATGTGATGGACAATTACGCTTTGACAAGGGAATTAAAGAGACTGAAAAGAGCTTATGATGATCAAGCTACTGCTTTGACAACTCTTCAAAAGAAGTACAAGAATTTGAAGAAATTGGTTAAGTCTCTCATTCAACATTCTTCAGAAGGTCTCCAGACGTTTAAGTCAAAGAAGAGGAGGCTAAGAAAGCTATCTTCATTTTCATTGGGGAGGAATAAGGAACATGTGAATTTGAATGAAGATGCTGGTAATAAGGATGATTTAAATGAAGATATTATTGATGAAGATATTGTTCCAGATCAAAAGACTGGATGAAAAGACTGTTGATCAAAGTACTGATGCTATTGATCAAGATACTGCTGTTAATCTTCCACAGGCATTATCAGAAGGACAAGTTTTTAATCAAGATACTGAGCATATAAATCTTCAAGAGAATGATACTCAAGCAAAATATGGTAATAATGAATTGGGATTGGAAACTACTGGTGCTGAAGTTCAACAAGATGCTGTTCAAAGTACTGATCCAGGAACTCTAAGACAACACTTAGTCACATCAAGGACTATAAATTTTGATAAAGATGTGGGTCCTTCTAATCCAGTTCAAGTAAAGGAGGTCATGAAACCTTCTAGTGGTGATGATGAAAACATTGCTGAGATCATTCTCAATATGTCAAGACCTAGAGGTATTAGTATTCCTGGAGTTGAACAACCTCAAGATCTGCAACCTTCTCCTAAGCCTACTCAAGCAATTGATCCTAAAAATAAAGGAAAAGGAATCATGGTGGAATCAGAGAAGAAGAAGAAAAAGAAATTATTCACTATGGAGCAGATAAGGGCTTATCAAGAAGCTCAAAGTGAAGCAGCTGTTAAGAAGCTTCAAGCATTACTTGATGCTGTGTATGAAAAAGAAAGACAAGAAGCTGCTGTTCAACCAAAGAAATCAATGACAAAGGCTCAAGAACGAAATTTTTATATGGGCTACTTGAAAGGAAGAGGGTAAAAGGGTCTGAACAAGTTGAATCACTCACAAATGAAGGAACTATATGATGCTGTCAGAGCTGAAAATCAAAGACAAGTAGATGGCATTGTTGGTTATGATACTGTAGAAGGAAGGAAGCTAATGGACGAAAGCAGCAAAAGAAAGAGAATAACAACTAGGTCACAGTCATCAAAGAAGTCTAAACCTACTATAGAGTTAAGAACCAATACTATTGATAAACTGAGAAATTACTTAAGAGTTGTTGATTTTGAGCTTCCTAAGTCAGAAGAAGTTCCTACTAGAAAGTCAAAGATATCTGATTTAGAGGTTATTGAATCAGAAAAAGATGGTGATTATTTTGTTTTCCATAGAGAAGATGAAAGTTTTAGAGCATTCAATCTGCTGGTTGATATATTGCACCTGGTAAATAGAGAAGATTTGTTTGATCAACATCAACAAATTCAAGCTTATTTTGAAGATATTCCACTCAATGGAATTGGTGTAGTATTGCTGGGATATTTGACTACTATGTGGGAAATAGAAGAAACTAGCACAGATGATATTTGGAAGAATCAAGAAGTATGGGAGATTCTAAGCTGGAGATTCTTTTCAAATGTTGGTGTTCATGCCTTAGAGCTGGAAGATGGTACAATGATCTACATGCTGGCAGAAAGAAGATATCCTCTTACAAGAGATTTGATGCTGAGGATGTTGGATCATGGTATGGAAGTTGAAAAATAAGATGAAACAGCTCTAATGGTGATCAATTTGTTCATCAACTGGACAATTTTGAAGGATGATGATTGAAAAATATTGGTATGATCTTAATTGTATAAAATCTTTTGAATAAACAAGTACTTTATTCAAAGTACTGCTGATCAAACAGTACTTTCCCAAAGTACTGCTTGCAGCTTAAAACCAGTTAAAGTCTTTTGAAATAACAATTTTTGTTATGTGCAAAATAATTTTTGAAGCACAAATAATTTCAGCAACAAATTGTTTTTGAGTAGAACATGGTGTTAGTAATTGTACTACACAATAAATGGTATTCAACTCACCATGTTTAACAGACAAGAAAGAGTTTGATTCATCATGAGGGTACGGCTCTGATGTGACAATCAAATCCGTTTTTAGTTGACAATTTACTAAAAATTGTATGGTTTAAACTCACCATATCTGAAATAAGTGAAGAGTTGACAAGCCCACAAGAAAATGGCTTGTGGTAAAGGCTGTGGAAAAACCATTTATATGGTAATTAGTTCACCATGGTTGTGATCAAAGAACTAACTAGTCCATAAGCAAACGGCTTTTGGTAAAGACTACTCAAATCCGTTGATAGCTGATGATTTGCTAAAAATCATATGGTTATTAATGTACCATGGTTTACTTAACCTAAACATTGGATACTCCAGAGTTAATGGCTTTGGTAAAGAGACATCAAAATCCATTAATTTTCAATGATTCACCTCTCACAGGAGTTTACACATCTGGAAGTGATGAGAATAGTATGAAACTGAATATGATTTGATGTACCTTATGTTGCTGAGTAGCTGAGAAGAGATTAAGATGCTGTAAAGACAAAAGGATTGTTGCTGATAAAGATTACAGATACTTTATGCTGATGATAAAAAATTAACGAGTATGACTTTTCAATGAAGAAAATCTTTCCTTGAAAATAAAGTTTATACATGGAAACTTGAACTCAAACAAGTTGAATTCAAGTTAGGGGAGGATTGTTGCGGTATAAAAGATCAAAGTGCTGCTGAAGACTAAAGTGCTGCTAAAGTGTTTAAAGTCAAAGTACTGTTTGTGATCAAAGTACTGCTCGTTGATAAAGTCAAAGTACTGCTTGAAGATAAAGACTGAAGATTAGATTAGGAATATTATGTATAATCTAGAATATTCTAAAGTTAGAGTTTGTATACTTGTCGTTCAAGTATTGTAAACCGACTAGGGTATTCCTTGTGCCTATAAAAGGATCCCTAAGTCATTATTAGAGATACGAATATAAGAATACGATATTAGAGATATTTAGGGTTGTTTGTGAATCTGTATAATTAGCAGGTTCAAAGTTTGGTTAAATAAAGTGTTGAAGTTGTTATAATTCTTCTTAGCTTTGTTAAGTAATTCCGCATACTTAATAGAGTAATTCAGTGTTTCATCATTTGTAGTTTAGGATTTATCCAAAACTGCTAAACCTTAGACAAGCTATAATAAAGTAGTTTGGTCAGAGTATAACGATCCAACCGTAAAGCATTTAGAAAGATTTAAAAAGGTGTGAGGCTATGAAAACTCACCTGGGCTTAGGGAAATCTGATTGATGTAAAAAGTGACTCGGGAACTAGACTGCCTTACTTACATATCCTGATGGTTGTGTAGGTCTTTGATGTATGTCAAGCTTTGGTTATTTAGTTCAAGTTTGTTAAGTAATTATTCTTAGGGTTTTTTGTGTTTTAGATATAACACAACACCGTTCAGGCCATCACAATCCAGAAGTATAGGACTCCTCACATGAAGCTCCCTACTATTGTATTATGTTATCAACATAATACCGTTCGGGCCATCATAATTCAGAAGTTAATACTCCTTACATGAAGTTCCCTACTGTTGAGTTATGTTGTTATTAGAGATTAGTAATAACATAACACCGTTCGGGCCATCATAATTCAGAAGTATATGCAATAATCGTTTGAGGAGCCAGGGCACTTTAAATCGTAAACCCAGCAACCCGTCAAAACGAAATATCCACATAATACTTTTCACATGAAGCTCCCTAGTATTGTGTTATGCTTCTAACTTTAGGTTTTTATAATTATATGAGAATGCTTTCACTTTATACCCTTATAGTTTATATATTTATGAAATCTACCCTAGACATATTAACTTATATTATTAACTATATAGACTTAACACAATTAGTCCCTATACTTATATATTTTAGGAAAATTGCATAAATGACCCATGGACATATAAGTTTTCAATTTTCACCATTTAGACCCTTAACTTTATAACTTTTGCAAAACTAGTCCTTATAAGTTTATAAATATTTTACTTTCTATCCTTAGGTTTTAGAACTTTGCAAAAAGGGTCCTTATACTTATAACTTCTAAGAAATGTCAAAAATAGTCCCTAGACTTAATATTTTCATAAAGTTACCATACATACCCCTATGCATGGAAAACTTTGCAAAACTAGTCCTAATTCCATACAAACTATATTTTTATGAAACAAAAAGGTTTCCTAGCTTATGGTTAACTAATATTAATTTATCTAAGTTATCTAAACTATATTATGGCATATGGAAAGGGATTATAGCATATAAACATGAATTTGACACATATTAGGGTTTTAAAAAGAAAACTAGCAAATGAAAATGGTCAAGGCTCAAAGAAGGGTTCCTACGTGATCTAAGGCACCTAATATCTATCCTAGGACTGTAATTAAGCTAATAGAACAAGTAATGAAAGCTTACGAGGGTTTTAGAGTTTTCTAGGGCAAAACTAAGCGCGATAGGGCTTCTAGGTTCACACTACTTGACTTCTATGGCTACTAGGGACCTAATAATACTACTAACTACAGAATATGTGAGGTGAAAAGAAGTGCAGGTGTGGTTTGAAATGGTTTGGGGGTTGCGGGTATTTATAGGGTAACGGGAGGGTTTAGGTGGCAAAGGTGGTGGTGTGGTGTCGAGGAGGGGGGTGACTAAGGGTAGCTACTAGATGAGTAAGAGAAGCTATAAGGAGACTAGGAGGGGCTATAGGCGGTTCTTGGCCGGTTGTGGCCATGGGGTGACCGCGGGGAGAAGAAGGTGACAAGGAGGTGATGCACCTCCTTGTGTGGCTTCTTGTAAGGTGCTAGGGTGTGTGCTAGGTATAGGGGAGGTACTAGGGTGCTTTGTTGCTTGATTAGAGGTGCTATGGTAGCTTAGTTTAGGTGTTAGGTTTAGTTTAGACCTAGTTTTGCTTAGTGAGAGATTAGGGTCTAGCTTAGTGTTTAGTGCCTAGGTTAGGGTCCTATGAGTGTTTAGTGACTAATCCTAAGTCCTAAGAGGCTTATACTAAGTGGTGGTAGCTTATGGGAAAGTTTGACCTAGTTTCCGGGAAGTTATAACTTAGTTATGGTTTTGTTCCTAAGGGACTTGTACCTAAGCTCAAGAGGTTGTACTAGAGTCTATGGGTGCTAAGATATGCTATTTTTCCTAAGGTAACTCATACATAAGCCTTGAACACTTTCAAACTAGTTTAGATAAGCATATAGGGTTTAGTAAGCACATAGACCTAATTAGGGCTTAATTAGGGTTTATTAGGGTTTTGTGATGAGTTTAGTGTGTTAGATTTGTAGTTTACTTACTGTGGTATTGTTGTGATCTTATGCTTTACATACCAGGAGTTTATAGGATGTGAATGTAGGGATCTTTGGCTTGTAGGGATACGTGAGTAGGTCTAGAGAGTCATGCAAGTAGTGAATACACATAAAAAGCAAAAATTTAACTGTGAAATACATGATATAGGTATTTGTAGTGGGAATGATAGTGATGAGATTTTTTGGGTTGTTACAGCTTGTACCAGTATTTTTTGGTGGAAAATAAGTATTCCAGCCATCTGATTCTGATGAATCAGATGACAGTTCAATGACCTTAGGCTTGGAACTCATAATTGACAGTAGTATTTGGATGAAGTTTATTGTTTTGATAGTGTTTGATGTTGTAATTTTGTGTGAGCAACATGTGAATTTAAAGAAGATACCAACACAAAACTCTAGGTAAAAGTAAATTGTAGGATACACTTTAAGTCACAAACATGAATCCTTGGTGATTATGGTTCGTTGGTTTAGAGAGATAAAGAGAGAGGTGGGAGCCTTTTTCTAGAGAGAGAAAGTGAAAGAACTATGTGTATATTAGCCTGAAGGTCCAACCCTCATCATTGCATGGTGAGGGGTATATATAGTTACAAGATATAAAACGCCTCTACTAGGCTGTGGATCGGGTGTACAGTGGGTAAAGACCGTCCGTCCTCGACGGTGTTACTTAAACTATACTAATTACTAACTAATAAGATAAATACTACGAGCTACATAATGCTAAACAATACTTGGGGTGACCGAATCTTCTATATAAAAAACGTACCTAACAATCTCCCCCTAAGGGAGGTCACCCCGGAAATTAAACTTTGAACTCTAGCATCTAAATCTTTGTCGACATATTTGTAGCTCGTAGCCTTTGATTCTTCATTGTCATAAACTTTGTGCTTTCAGCAGTGGACTCTAGATGACTTGTTTAATGTGTTGGATGATCTTTGGCGTTACTTCGAGTTCTTCATCCAAATGAGTATCTTTAAGTCATCTTTGAGTAGTAACATCTCCAAGTGAAGTGGACATCTTTGTTTTGGCATGCTCACACTTTTCAGGATCATGATCTTCATCATCAGAGTTGTGGAAGCATAGTTGAAGGCCATACAATGATCATGATTTCTTTGAATTTGATGTTGAAGTGTGAACATGAGGTGATAGATCGACATCTTTTATGCAATTAGCAACCGTCGCCATCTTCTTTGTCTCTGGTGGGTGTACGCCTTTCCAACATGCTCACACATCTTTGTTGAGTGTATTTCCATGGTTGTATAGTTCTAAATAATCCTTTTAGATGTTGGTATGAGCATGTGGAACTAGAGTAATGGTGATGAAAGTGATAAGGTTTGTATGTTGAGCTGCATGAAAAATGGTTAGAAATAAACATACCAGCACTTACAGGTTCGGACTTCGAGATCGTCAACAGCATAGTGTGAAGACTTTCTCTAATCCTTACCAAGGGCTTTCACTGACATACCGAAGTACATCAACGATTAGGTGAGTCGTTGGAGATCACCCCACGACTGTAGACCATTTTGGAACACCACCGTGAACACTAAGCGTAATCCACAAGAGATTACCGAAGCGACCCGCTTTCAGGGCTGTTTGATGTTGACCCTGGCAGGAGTTTCCACTCAATCACTGGGAAATACATATGTATATTCCCTCATAAGTGTTCTTGGCAGATTGCTAAGATCTGCGAAGGACTCAAAATATTACAACTGGTGTCCTTAATGTTGAACAACCAGTTTAGAAGTATCAAGTTTTCCTATGAGATCTTTTGATGCATCTCGTGGCTCTAGACTCAATAAGTCCAATATGGTTATCCTATGCGGAGACTAGGGAGAGGTCTCCTGCTTCAATATCAACCATCTCTAATAGATGAGTTGATAGATTACACTGGTTCCCCGTGAGAATGAAACAAGCTCTTTTAAGAGAACTTGAGTGGCTAGAAGGTTTAGTGCAGTACGTCACTGGGTCCATGATGTCTTGTCTTCAATACCGGTGTTACCTTAGTAACAACCAGTAGCAGATGAGTTGAACCCGGTTTCTGCCCTAAGGTTGAATAATTTGGAGGGCTATTTCTTTACACCCTTTCTCATTTCATTTCTTTTTAATTCTTCAACCCCTTCAGTGCTTACCGAGACTTCATCACTAGAACCTTGTTGGGTTTGTTCCAGTCCTAGCCCTATCTCAGTCGGCACTCTTCCCTTTCTCACTTTTCTCCTTTTTTTTCAATCAATCCTAAGGACTTCTATTCTATCTATGGATTATCCCTGGGAAGATCCCTCCGGTTCTGGTGGATCATAGGAACTCATACCTAACCTTACCATCCTTATAGCTCCATGCATTAAAGTAAATTGGTCGGTCTTTTGGTATCTTTCCACAATCACCATTCAACCAAATCATTGAAAATTCTCTCAAAGTGTTTATGATAAAGAAACTCATTTTTGCTAACACCTTGAGAGTTTTATGATTTTCAAATGCTCCCCCTTAACATCCGCTCATAGGTTTTTGATAGAAATTTGCACATGTCAGGGTGAGATGCACTTTTGAATTGATCCACTATTAATAGACACCTTAGGGACACGTTTACGTTGCTTTGTTAAAGGGATCCATTATCAGCTTTTAGGTGATAACTAGCCCTAATAACTAACTTGAAGTTGTTAACATTCCTTAAAAAAGGAAGTTAGACCCGTCAAGGTATACATCTAAGAAGAGCTTCTCGAAATGGTACTTTCTACTTGGATATATCCTTTCGAATACAAACATTTGTGTTTCGTCAATTCATGAGTCAATTTTGAGTCACGCTCACATAAGATGCAAAAAAAAAATTTAATCACCACAAGCCATTTTGCTCCCCCTCAATATGTGCACTGTTATATCAAAAAAGTTTAGCACATATTGGGGAGCATATATTTACTTTTAAGTCCAAAACATCACATTTTATTACATTTCATATTTAAATCACATTCTCTCCCCTGATCAAAAAATTTTAAATCATTTGAGATTTTATGATCCCAATTGATTTAAATGAGTTTAAAAACATAGGAGAAAATGTGGTCAGATTTGAACATGTACTGATTTTTGAGACACTTATTCACTGCTGCTGGTGCACAAAGTTTAGAAAGGTGCATAAATTTTGAGCAAATACGCTCCCCCTCAATTAAGGAGCCATTTTCTATTTAAAGAGATGTAGTCATTAAGTTGAGCAGCAAGGTATTTGTGAAAATTTAAGTCCAATAGCCACCTTGTAAACCACAAAAACTCTCTTGAAGAATCATAGAGGAGAGAGATTTTGGGATGAAAGAAGACTTCTCTTCTTTAACTAGAAATGATGCACTAAAACGTGCATTATTTCGAAGAAACATAGATATAAAGTAATCCATGCCTAGGTGAACTTCACCCAGTGAGAGGAACAACCGTCTTTTTGGCGACGTACCTTCCCCATATATACGAACGGGTTGCTATCTGAAGTAATAGCAAGCCATTAAGACATGTTTTACTTATTCATTTTAAACTTCTGCTCGAGCTTCATTTAAAGCTCCGTGCCATTGTTGAATGACATTTCTAGAACCTTAAATGTTATCGATAAACAGAAGACATGCCTAGAAAATCTATTTTTGGTATTTTTGTGTTTTTCAGATTTTTATGGTTTTTCTAGGTTTTATATTTTTGTATTTTGTTTTTGGTTTTTAAAACTATATACAAGCATATGTGAAGTGACTCCATTACTCCTCATTCTATTCTTGAAGACTTTTGAGTGATTCTGGAGTGAGACTCTTCATGCAAAGGCGCGAGAGAATGAATTGAAAGCGTTCTCTTGGTAGTGCGTTAGTGAAGATATCTGCCAGCTGAAACTCTGTCCTCACGAAGTAAAGTTCCATAATCCCCTTTTCCACTTGTTCCCTGATGAAGTGATGTCGAATATCAATGTGCTTTGATCTGGAGTGCTGGATGTTGTTGCAGCAAAGAGCAATTGCACTTTTGTTGTCACAGTACATCAGAACATTGTTGTAAACAAAGCCATAGTCAGACAATTGTGATATCATCCATAAGATTTGAACACAACAGGATGACATGGCATTGTATTCAGCCTCTGTAGAGGATATCGATGTACTCATTTGCCTCTTTGATGACCAGCTCATAAGCTTATCTCCCAGAAATTGAGCACCACCTGAAGTACTTCGACGAGTGTCTTGACACCCAGCATGGTCTGCGTCAGAGTAGGCAGTGAGTGCCATAGCAGTGTCTTTAAGATACCAGAGACCTATGTGGATAGTCCCTTTAAGATACCTGAAGACTCTCTTGACTGCTTCCAAATGCTTTTTGGTAGGCTTGGATTGATATCAAGCAAACATGCATACAGCAAATAGAAGATCTGGCCGACTAGCAGTGAGGTACATTAAGGATCCGATCATGATGCGGTACTTTGTTTGGTCGACTGGGATCCCCATAATGTCCTCATCTAATTTTGATCTTTCTACCATAGGAGTGTAAACTGAGTCACATGAATCAAATCCAAATTTCTTCAAGATTTCTGCAGCATACTTTGGATTGATTGATGAAAATGTCATTGGGATTTTGAGAGATTTGCAACCCCAAGAAAAATGACATTTGTCCCATCATGGACATTTGGAACTCGGAGCTCATCTCTTGTGAAAAACGATCACATTCCATAGGATCAGACGAAGCAAACAAAATGTCATCTACATAGATCTGAACATGAAGTAGATGATTCCATCACCTTCTGGTAAAGAGAGTAGGATCAACAACACCCTTGGTGAACTTGTTAGCAAGGAGAAACTTGGACAATGTATCATACCATGCCCTAGGAGCCTGCTTAAGTCCATAAAGAGCCTTCTTCAAGCGATAGACATGATTAGGACGTTCAGGGTCCACGAATCCTTCGGGTTGAGTAACATAAACCACCTCTTTCAACTTAACATTTCAAAATGTTGTCTTAACATCCATCTGATATACAACCATATTCTTACTGGCAGCATTAGCAAGGAAGATTCGAATGGCCTCCATTCTAGCAACAGGTGCGAAGGATTCTTCAAAGTCTATCCCTTCCTCTTGTCGGTATCTTTTAGCTACAAGCCGAGCCTTGTTTTTCAAAACATCACCATGCTCATCAAGCTTCACTTTGAAGATCCACCTAAGAGCGATAATCATAGCACACTCTGGAGGAGGTACTAAATCCCATACATCAAGTCGATCAAATTCGTGAATTTCTTCTTGCATTGCATTGAACCGGGATTTTTTAGACAATGCTTCCTTGAAATCCTTGGGCTCAGTCTTAGTGAGTACGGAGTTGAAGAAGCACCACAGGGCATCGCTGGCAAGTTGCTTATGAGTGGACACCGGACGAGAAGGATTTCCAATGATGTTATCAATCGGGTGATCATTTGTACACCTTCTGAGATGCTCATGATGTTGACGATTGTGAACTGAAATGGCCGTGTTTGAGTCCTCTGAAGAAGTTGTCTCATTGGAGGGTTCAGGAGCAAATATGTTAACAAATGGCTCATTAGCAAGTTGAGCAAAGGGATTCACTTCAAAAGAATTATCTGATGCAGTTCCTTGATGTTCTGAAGAGGTTTGATTGTTTGATGTGGGTTGAGTGTAACTAGATGATGGAGCATCTTGACCAATGGAGATGGAAACCGATGGACCATTTGTGTCTTGAGGGGCATTTCCAGCAGCAACATTAGGATCAATAACTTGTGGTTCTGGCTCGATAATCTGCTGAGGCTCAAAATATTCATCAAACATTGGATTAAATAACTTCTTCAATTCCTCACTGGTGGGGGGTACATACGAAGCTGCAGTAGTGGAAGACTGTACAAGTCCTGAACTAATTGGTCCTGGTGTCAAAAGGTTAGGTGCGGGTCCAGAACTGTATTGTTCAGGAGCCGTATGCTCAGTCAGCTCATCAAACGTGACATGAACTGTTTCCATGATTTGTCAGGTTCTTTTGTTGTAGACTCGGTAACCCTTCTTATCTGGTGCATAACCAACAAAGATCCCAATATCAGCTTTTGCCTTCAGCTTACCCAAGTCTTCACTATCGTTAGTTGGATAACATAACGCACCAAACACGCGTAGGAATGAAAGATCAGGTTTTCTATCATGCACCAGCTCATAGGGGGTTTTGTTGTGAAGAGGATGAATCAGTGATCGGTTTTGGGTGTAACAAGCAGTTGCAATTGCCTCTCCCCAGAGGAACATAGGAGATTTAGAAAATATTAGCATGGTTCAAGCAGCCTCTACAAGGGTACAGTTTTGTCTTTCAACAACTCCATTCTGCTGAGGTCTTCGTGGTATACTCCTTTGATGACTTACGCCAAGGTTTTCATAAAATTGAGTAAGTTGCTTGTTAACAAACTCAGTTCCATTGTCTGTGCGAATAAACGTGACAGTTTTATTGAGTCTAACTTGCAGCTGCTTGATAAGTTTAATGATGATTTCTGGTGTCTCACCCTTAGATCTCAAAAACTTTACCCATGTAAACCGAGAGTAATCGTCAACGACCACTAACACATATTTCTTCCCAAAGATGTTTTGTACCCTCATTGGTCCACACAGATCCATATGAAGGGTGTGAAGAACTTCCATAATGGTGTTGATTGATTTGGGTTTGTGAGTGTGTTTCTTGCTTTTACCCAGCTGACAGGTAGTACAAAGATGATCCTTTTCAAATTTCAGCTGGGGCATGCCTCCAACAAGTTCCTTACGAGTGAGCTCATTAATGGTGCTGTTAGGAACACGTTTCACGTTATGAAAAGTGTCGGTCATTATATTTGTAATAGGTTGCTTATTAGACTTATTATGCTTACATTTTATCTCTTATGTTAAGTAAGTTTATGATGTAATGTCACATTGTATGGAAGTCCAAGGGCCAAGTATGTAATAGTGCTAGAATGACATGAATACCCTTGGACTCTCCTATATATACTACATGTAAGCCTTGGTTAAGGCTTGTTGGTTCTCATTTGAATATCAAGTTTATCATATCAATATTAAGAGTTCCTTCCATAGTTCTTGTCTCTTCTTCTTCTTCTTTCTTGGTTAATCATTCTATGATTGTTATGTTACAACATGGTGACCTAACAAGTGGTATCATTCGCCTAGGGATATTTGGGGTTCTTTTTCTTTGATTAGTTTAGGCAAAGTTTGATCTGCATTATTAGTGTTTGTACTCCGTAAACTTTGTTT
>LBNU01016277.1:156936-173310 GCA_014162995.1 Artemisia annua
CTACAAGGACCATATGTGTTATACTCTGGAAAACCAACACCACAGGGACTAATCATGTCAATACTGAAATTTATGACTTATGGTAACCTATAACTGCCCATAAACCCACGATTTTTTTCCTATTCACCAAACAAACACAAACACACGCTGCCATACTCTTTTCCTCTCAAATTCGATTGTTGCTTGCAAGATTTCAACACTAATTGTAAGTTTTATCAATATAATGTAATCAGTACTTAATCTTCATATGATAATCTGCGTGAAACTATTTCAATTAGGGCTCGAATTAGATTGGGGGTTTATGGTGCGTGAGATTTTGTTTCAATTAAGTGTTAAAAGTTGTTTGGGTAGGTGATTAGGAGATGAGAAATCATATTTGTGAGGTTTATGGTTCATTAATATTGCGTTGTGAACTTGATTTGGTGTTCGTTATGGGTCGAAGTCATTGTTAGGATCATATATGGGTTATGCTTTGTATGTTGTTGTCTTGTTTGTGTTAATTAACATGGCACTAACCCACGTAGGTTCTTAACAACACCTTGTCTTGAAAAACATGTTCTGTGATTATTTTTGGATAGCGAGTATGGATGCTGTTTTAGATAGCGAGTATGGATTTCATGTTGCTAGCGAGTATGGTATTAATACTAAGCTTAGCGAGTATGGTGTTATATTGTGCATAGCGAGTATGGACTGTATGTACAGCGAGTATGAAATGATCCAAAGCATAGCGAGTATGACACTTTATTTAGCATAGCGAGTATGACACTTTTTTTAGCATAGCGAGTATGATGCTTGTCTTGTCATAGCGAGTATGATCTTCTATGTATAGCGAGTATGTATCTCTTCACATAGCGAGTATGGTCTGATAAAATTGCATAGCGAGTATGGTATGATAAAATTGCATAGCGAGTATGGTCTGATAAAATTGCATAGCGAGTATGGTCTGATAACATTGATAGCGAGTATGATCTGTTTTCCTGCATAGCGAGTATGTTGAGATAGCGAGTATGGTGATGGTCTGTTTTGCTTATCGTGTTAATAAGTGTGGTACATTGGTCTATGTTCTATCTAATGGATATATACGTGCTTGCTATACATTTTTTCACTCCGAGTAAGGAGATTGGATTAGAACCATCATAGTATGGGTTCTATTTTGTCCATTTTAAGAAAAGAAACTCTGCCGAAATTTTTCAAAATTATAGCAAGTATGTAGAGTATTTGGTTGAGTGTATCTGTGATGTTTTCATGATTTGTAATAGTCATAGGATTATTCACTAACGTTAACTCGTCCACATGTACTTGGTTGCTTGTGTTGTTCTCTTTCAGGTATCAAAATGTCTCAAACACCGACTCCTCGACATGAACTGATTCATGGAGATGAAAGAGACATCAGCAAATCCAACCTAAGGATTGATCTAGATAAGATTACGTGCCATCCTACTTGTGCCATCATTCCAATAATTCTGCAACATCACTTCATTAGCAAAACATCAGGCTACTCGAATTAAGAAACAGCAGGACAAGAAAGTACCATTCTCCAGATTCACCAAACTCCTAATCCTTCACTTCATGAACAAATATTCTGACATTGATCCTAAAGTCAATGACAAACAACATACACCATCTATGGATCATCCACTCACATCTGCTCGTGTTCAATCCACCAGCACTACCAGGAAAGGAATGAGGATTCCGGATTGTCTACTATCTGATGAAATCCGTGAAACAGAGGAATATAAAGTATATGATGCTGCTGAACGAAGTGGACAGGTTGGTGCCAAGCCGTTGAAGGTTCCCAAAAGAAGATCAAAGAAGGTAACACGCCAACCGAAAAAGAAACTCGCTCCCATCGATGAACCCGATGAACCTGTTGAAGAAGAAGTTGTCAAGGAACCTACTAAGAAAAGAAAAGAAAAGGGTGAAAAGAAATGAGCCCTCCATATATTCAACCTTAGGGCAGACACCGGGTACACCTCATATGCTACTGATTGTTACAAAAGTAACATCGGTATTGAAGATAAGACGTCATGGACCCAGTGACGCAATGCACTAAACCTTCTAGCCACTCAGGTATCTCTCAAAAGATACTTGTTTCATTCTCACGGGGAACCGGTATAATCTATCGACCTTCTCTTAGAGTTGGTTGATATTGAAACAGGAGACCCTGCCCCGATCTCCGCATAGGAAACCATAGGTGCACTAATCGAGTCTAGAGCCTCGAGATTCATCAAAGATCTCTTAGGAACACTTAGTTTTCTTACACTGGTTGTTCTACATCAATGGACACCAGTTGTAAATTATCGAGTCCTTCGCAGATCTTAGCAATCTGCCGAGAACGTTTATGAGAGGAATCACTTAGGTGTTTTCTCAATGATTGAACGGAAATCCTGCCAGGGTCAACATCAAACAGCCCTGACAGCAGGTCACTTCGGTAACTCCTTGTGGGTTACGCTTAGTGTGTTCGGTGACGTTCCATGTGCATTCTACAGTCGCGGGGTGATCTCCAGCGGCTCACCTAATCGTTGGTGTACGTATGTATGTCAGTGTTAGCCCTCTCGGGGGCATCCGATTAGGAACGGCCTTGGCTAGGATTAGAAGGAGTCTTCACACTATGCTGTTGACAAATTCTAACTCCAAACCTGTAAGTGCCGGACGGTCTACAGTCGTAGGGTGATCTCGTACGACTCACCTAATCGTTGGGGTACTCCGGTACTTTCTGAGTTAGCTCCTTCGGGGGCATCCGATTAGGAACGGCCATGGTGAGGGGCAGAAGGAGTAACCACATTGCGAGGGTGAAAAATTCTGTTTCTCACTTGTAAGTGCCGGTTGTTTATCACTAACCATTTTCTTGCAGGAACTTCACCACCAACACCTGATTCCACATGCTCATACTTACGTCAAAGACTTCCCGAAAAGTTCTAAGTTATACAAAGTCAAAGAAAGATCAAAGTTTCTCAAAGTTAATGAAAGATTCAACGTCAACGGAATCTACAAAGTCTTAAGACAAAGATCTTATTTAATGATCGGGAATTACTTGAGTACAAGTCATAAAAGTTCAAAGACGTATGAGCATGTTGGAATGGCGTACCATCAAGTTGAGTCGAAGGAGTGACCAAAGGCAGATTACTACATCATATGCATCACTTCAACAACAAGGAACAAGGATTGAAGAGCAAAGAATTTTTGTCTAATCTAACCGATTATGAGACGTCAAGCAATTGCCAAAGTTCAAGATTAAGAAGATGACGTCACGCAACCACTCACCATTGATGACCGACCCTTAGGGGGAGATTGTTAGGAACACGTTTCACGTTATGAAAAGTGTCGGTCATTATATTTGTAATAGGTTGCTTATTAGACTTATTATGTTTACATTTTATCTTTCATGTTAAGTAAGTTTATGATGTAATGTTACATTGTGTGGAAGTCCAAGGGCCAAGTATGTAATATTGCAAGAATGATCTAGAAACCCTTGGACTCCCCTATAAATACAATGTGTAAGCCTTGCTTAAGGCTTGTTGGTTCTCATTGTAATTCAAGTTTATCATTATCAATATTAAGAGTTCCTTCCAAACACTTGTCTCTTCTTCTTCTTTATTCTTGGTTAATAATTCTATGGTTGTTTATGTTTCAATATGGTGACCTAACACACTGTGGTTGTAGTCCCGAGTGGTTGTACCAGCTGTGAAATTTCCTGGGCGCTCAATATTTTAAGCAATAGAACACCCGATAATAAGTTTCTTTTGGTGTTGTCAACTGTCTGTATACAGCAGCCATCAAGACATGCTTCAGTGTTGTAGCTATTTCCTGCAATATCTATCAAACAGTAGCAATCAATCTAGTCGGAAGTAATCTATAAATGAAAATTAGAAAAAGAAATTTGTATTCAACAATAACGGAAACGGTGCTACTTACATGTATATAGATAGCATTTTCATTGTGCACAGTAAGTGGATCCGTAAAATCAAGGCAAATGATTTTTTATTATTATTTTTTTTATAGGTCCATTTTCCAAAAGCATGTTTCAGTTTTCCGGAAAGGCTATGTATCTGATATATATAGCATTTCCATTGTCGATTAAAAAAAATCAAATAGCAGCAGTGACCCGTATAGGCAAGCCTTTAATATATCTCTACCATGTAGCTGCAGTGGCTTGTACAAAGTAGGTATCGATAGCGGGTGTTCAGACCAGATTATGCACCTACAATGATTAAGTAATGCATAATGAAATACTTGTGATGTAAACTTTTAAAAGCATGATGATAGATATACTACTTTTAACCTATACTGCTTGCAGACTTTGAATACTAATTCATTACATATTGCATAATTAAAATCTGTAGT
This sequence comes from Artemisia annua, assembly GCA_014162995.1. NCBI lineage: Eukaryota > Viridiplantae > Streptophyta > Magnoliopsida > Asterales > Asteraceae > Artemisia > Artemisia annua. The sequence goes on from LBNU01016277.1 coordinate 161,281, forward strand.
GAATACTTACCAGATAGGCCATTTCTTTAGTTTGTGTAGTAATTTAATGCAGTCAACAACTCAAATTATTAAGGGGGTGTTTGTTTCAGCTTATGGCATATTTGGTTTTAGGCTTATGTTTCATAAGATTATCTTATATGTTGAATTTATTCATTTTGCATAGAAAAAAAATAAAAGGCCCGCCGTTAAATCAAATAAAGGATTCGATAATCGCAACTGGTAAGGCTTAACAACAATTTCATGTTTTAAGCATATCCAAACAAAAAGAGAACTATTAGTGTTTTCTTTTTATTTCATTAATATTATTCCATCTACTATAACTTTGTAAAGAAAGGACATAAGCTGCATACGTACCCTACCAAATTTGCTCATGTAGAAACCCCAATTCTGAACGGTCACCGGATTGTACATCATCACCCCTTTTAGCCGCAACTTCAGCACCAAAACCCCCTCCTTTCAGCCCCCTTTTCAGCACGCAAACACACACATTTCAGCCCCTATCTCCTTTTAACCGTTACAGGTTGCATATGTATATTGAGGCCGTAACACATTCTGCTAACACCAAACTTTCAGATATCGTAACGGGAGAGTGAGATATGAAAGGCATTTTCAGATTTCAAAACTATAGCAGCACGTCAAATTGTTTCCCAAATGATCACCTAAAAACAACAAAAGAAGTATGTGAAGTATGTATTAAGCTAAGGATTTAGAAAGTATACATGTCAATAGTTGTTACAATGAAAATAAAGGAAACAAAATTTCACTTCAGTTGTCTGCAACTTTTGACGGACTAATGTAACAATTTCATAAATTATTTCGTACTTATAATGAGCATGATTCTGAAAACCTTCATGCTTGGAATAATTTTTTTTCCCTCACTCTTTTTTTCATCACACGTTCATGACTTTACGTTATATATTCCTTGTTATACCATATCTGTTTCCACCTTCTCAATTTTCATCTAATATATCAATAATCTTATTTCAAAAGGTATAAAAGTAGTACCATGTAACTGTGGCAATCCTGATGCTATCCAACTTTACATCATCCTTCTATTTTCCCGTAGCCTCTGTCGTTGTTACTTAAACCCTGTAAACCAAAAAATCCATAAATATCATGGAGTACTTTGGAGTCCTTAACAAATCTACACATGTAGCAATCTACATTTTGAAATAAGCAACCTCAACCTTTCGAAACAACTTGCTTTAGATAATTCAGAAAGCAACTTATTATTGGATTTACTTATAAGGTTCTTATATACGCAGAACCTTCAGCCACCATGGCTGCAACATTAACAGTTTACCCCGCCAAGATACGGGCAATCTCAGCTTTAATCGAAACCCATTCAGACTCATCAAAGCCAGTTAGTATGATAATACACATAATACTAAAAAGCATTCAAACTAAACTTTCGTGAAGCTTATTTTCAGCAAACTAAAATCACTGTAAAAAACTGAGGTTGTCCTGCCAAGACGCGGACTATCTCAGCCTCATCGAAGCTGTTCCTACTCATCAAAATAATATTAGGTAACCCCTTTTTCACCCGGTCCAATTTTTTTTGTATCATGAAAGAGTTTGATGGAGCACAACTTTTATTATTTAGTGACCATACCTGTCACGATGATACCTTGCTTTTACGCCTATGTTCTGTATGTGGTAATCATAATCTCGGGCCCGCTCTCTTTTCCAACCCCTATCCTTGTCACTGCCTCTGCTTCGCCTTCTATTCTTGTTGCTCTCTCTTTCCTTCCTCTCCCTTTCACTGTCTATACTTCTTTCTCTTCTATCTCTGTAACTCATTCCTACATAAACCGATTACAGAAACATTTGTTATTGCGTAACACTATAATGTATCTTAAAGCTCACAAATCCTACCGGCGGCCAAAAAAGGCTTTAGATTCCGTATACAGTGAACCCTAAATCTTCACTAAATCAAAATAACCATAAATTCTACAAAATTGAATATATTGAAAAAGATGAAGTAAAAAAGAACGCAAATGGCAGTACCTAAAGACATTATAACATTCTATTTAACCCTTTAAAGCTGAAAAGGCTAATAAGCTGACTTTTAAGAGCTAATCAACTATAGCTTATAACCTTAAGATAATAAGCCATAACCCACAAACCCAAATGCTAGTGTTGCAAGTAACAATTTTTATTTAAAATAAAAGTTGTAAATTAAGACTTGTCTTTCTACATGAATCTAAAAACCCACATATATAATAACCAAAATAAGAGGGTGTTTTGAATTGCTTACTTTCAGCTTATCTGCTTATATTAAACAGGCTAAATCAGACTGAAACTCAGAGTTAAAAACTGCAATAAAACAAAACCAAATCTACCTAATACAAAGTTTTTCTAAAACAATTAACTATGAATCATTGCCTGACCTCGAGCTTAAGACTGCATATAAAAACAAACTTATAACTCCACTGCCTCTAACTCAGACATTTCCTCAAACACATTATATGCATATTCCAAAAACTAAAATGACTATTTAACCTAATTTGTAACACAAATCCAAGTAACCCTAACCGAAAAAAAAACACTACCTTGAAATCATATAGACAAACATAAAATGATTTTCGAACATGTTGAGGCCGCCGGTTCAATGCCATAGCTGATTATCTCCTACTAACGAAGATGTATGAAATAAGAAGCTTCAAACAGATCATCACCAAAACATGTGGGTATAAAAAACCTAGCTTCTGTACTGATGATTGTATCATTTTTTTTTCTTTTGATTTGCGGTACATTTGAGAGAAGTATGTGTTTTGTGGGTGCTGGAATTTTTGCTAATGGATGATTCTGGAAAAGTGGAGGGTTTACACAGCAACTATAGTCAAAGCCATACTTAATTCACTGTGGAGACCACATGGTTTGGCTTAGAATGTGTTGTACAACTGAGTAGGTTGTTTCAACCTATTATGTTTGAAATTGGTACCACGTTTGGTGCATTAGCAAACCGATTAACACCCTTAATTAGTGAACAGTCTAGCTCCCCATGCTTGCCAGCCAATGGGCTGCTGCCAAGCCCAAGACTCATTACTGTTGGGTCAATAAACTTTGCTAATCACACAATTTGACTCATTTAACCAACTATTCCAGCCAATAGCGTGAAAGATCAGAGGGGGGGAAAAATTGAAACACAATTAATGTCACATCAAAATGGCTATTAGTATATATTATAATATTATATAAGTAGAAGCTCAATGCATATGTTTTTCTATAACAAGCGGGCCCATACGCCCATACTCATTCATGCATGTGTTTTTCTATAAATTGCTAGACTTGATAGATACTTATTACGCTTTATAAGCTGATATTGTGATGTATATTAGTAACATATTAATATTGTTTAGTTTTTCTTTCTAGCATATTTAGGGGCTTAATTAGATACTGGTTTTATTATTGCATCGATATCACACATACCTTCGTAAATTTCATTATGGTCACGCTGTACTTGATATTGTTTTCTTGTTTTAGATACTCTAATGGGGCGTTTGGTTCGCCGTTTTTTGGTGGTTTTCGTTGGTTTGTATTTCGTTGGTTTTTAAAGACGGTGTTTGGTTGGTTGGTCAACCGGGTTTTAAATGCGTTGACCAAAAAATAAATGAGGGTATAAGATATCACTCATGGAGGGGTGGTTTTCGGTGGTTTTCATGGTTTGGATTTTTTTTATTTTTTTTATCTGATTTTTTTTTTAATTTTTTTTTGAAAACTTTTTTTATAAACTTTTTTACAACCTTTTTTATAAACTTTTTTTATAAATTTTTTTATAAATTTTTTTATAAACTTTTTTTATAAACTTTTATTATAATTTTTTTTTATAAAATTTTTTTATAAACTTTTTTTATAAAATTTTTTATAAATTTTTTAATAAACTTTTTTTATAAATTTTTTATAAACCTTTTTTTTATAGATTTTGTGATTTTTTTTTTTTTTTTCAAATCTGATTTTGTGTCAACCAAACATGATTTCGAATTTTTAACTCCACCATTTGAAACACCTTCATGTTAAAAATACTCCAGGTTTTTAAATCCACGTTTTTTAAAAAGGTGAACCAAACGCCATCTAAATGCATAACATATCAATTATAGAAAAACACATGCATGAATGAGTATGGGCGTATGGCCCCGCTTGTTATAGAAAAACACATGCATTGATCTTCTACTTATATAATATTAATACATATAATGAAAAAAAAATGGCCGGAATATAGCCTTGCCGGAATCTGGAAAACAAAAATAGTGATGATGAAGATTTGGTGGGGAAGATAAGTATAAAAAAAAGAGAATATAAAAGTTAGGTGTAAAAGTTATGGGTATTTTGAACTTTTTACCATTTTAATAATAAGACAAACTATCAAATCACACATATTTTATTATAAAAAGTTGGACACGTGTCGCGTTATGGGTGGAGTTGCGGAGTTGAGTAGTCGCGCATGACCATTTTGGAGATTTGGTTCAAACTTGACCATGATGGGGACCTCAAAAAAGATTTTGGCTTAAATTTGTGTTTATCTCTAATGAAAAACCTCAGACCGAGACCGGACCGTTGATCCTTTGATCGGTCCAGTTTTCGATCGGTCCGGTCGGTTTTATAGGTCGATCAAGTCGGCTTGCTCACCCTTACACGAGAGTGTCTTCCGTAACAATGTCCTAGGTTGATGACAAAAAATATTAGGAAACAAAGAATCAACTTGAATAACATACTACTACTACTACGTAATATTTATATGATACATGAATAACTATTGAAACACTTAAACTAACTTTTGTCTAACATGATTATTGTTGGTGTATTATGTATGTGTTCAGACGACACTTGCCGGACCAAAAAATCTCCATAAGTCCAGAGGTCATTGCCGGAAGGACCGTAAAGATATACATCTCTTTTATGCAGGTACACCCTTTTACCGAGCAATCCGATGCAAGAACCAAACTACGCCACATAACCCGAATATTACAGGATTGTGTCTCCCACGTGACCAGACACTTACCACCTAGATTAGGTGTAGGTCGGCGTGTTCCTTCCCGAGACATAAACATGTTATTATCTACTCCATCCATCTCAAATATATTGTCCATATTTTTATTTTGGGATGTCTCAAAATAATTGTTCACTTTCTATTTTAAGTAAAAAACTAGATAATATAGTAAAGAAATATTCTTATTGAGTGGTTGAAAACTAAATTGACCCTATTTTTATTAAACTATATAATTCTTGTCTCCTAACAATTATTTTGAGACAGAGAAAGTAATAAGTATTGAACACAATAGATTATAAAAAGAGACGACAGGTTATTATCCGGGCAGGCTATTATCCAAGAACGTATTGTACAAGGCCTGGCTATAAATAGCCAAACATCTCTTTCTACCACCATCACTCTCTACATTTTACTTCATCTCTCTACAATATATCTCTCCCTTCATCTCACATATTAAACACACTATAACACATCACATACATTCATACTAAATTCTCTGCACACAAGGTACTGACTTGACCGTCGGAAGGTGGTTCTCGGGGCTTCGGCCTCGAGACTCCTTCTAACGGGTTCTTTTATGTTTGCACCATTTCAAGGCTCGGGACAAGGACGAACGACACGTGAGGGCCATCTAGACTTACCTGACAGAATAATGCTTCAACAAATTGGCCCCATCCGTGGTTATTTATCTACCGATAGCTAAGAAGTACGGGTCACATTCTTAGTCCGGTTTTGGACGTTCGGTAAACGCCCGGTATGGACGTCAAGTATAGACGGACGGTACGAACTGGCTAACGGCCGCCCGGTATAATTTCCTTCGGTCTAGTCGTTCGAATATACTGTCTTGCTCTAATTTAATACACTGTCTCGTTCGGATATGTTGTGTTGTCTGGATGTACGGTCCCGTTTGGACATGCTTGTGATGGGTTTACTGGCGGATGCGTGTATGAAAAATGCTTGACGAAAAACGGACTTAATGGCGGATGCATAACTACGGGGTTGAAAATTGGAACCCTATGTTTTGCGATGTAATTTATGGCTCTGCCACTCCTGGTACAAGTTTACTCCTTTAGCATCTCAAACAGAAATCTGTAAGGTGCTGTTTGTTTATTAAGAGGCTCTGAATCTGAATCTGATTTGCACATCTGAATCTGAATCTGAGGCGTAAATGTCTGAATCTGAATATGATAAGACTGTTTGTTTTTTATTTAAAAACGTCTGACTGCGAGGTGTTGTATGTTTATATTGACGACGACAACGCTATAACACACTAGATGTCCAACACAAATAACTTTTTCGACATATACATATACATAACATACATACACCTATTATAACATACAAATCTGCACCAAAAAAAATATATATACTCTAACATATATATAAATACACCTATTATAATTTTGGCCAACAATTACAACCTTTAACCCATCGTAAATTTGATGCCAACCATTACATCTACTGACATAGTTCCACTAACAAATTAAAATATAATATTGATTCATAGACCCATCTTCCTAGCAGTTGAATTATCTTCCCCTTGAACTTTATTTGTACAACTTGCTTTGCTGCCATAAGAAGTACACTTCTTGTTGCTTTGCAAACACAATTCATCTCTTATTTTTACTACAACAATTACAAACGTGACTCACATATATTATCCAGCTAAAATTTTCAAGTAAAAGACGAAGAAGAAGAAAACATTGTCTTAAGAATTTCCGGCAACGTGATAGGTGGTTAAGGACGCGTGTGTATTACTGTGATGCATGAAGATCTATAGAAAATGATTTTCTGAGTTTGTGGAAGAAGTAGGGGTGTTTTGAAGATAAGGGTGATGCAACGATCATTTGTTTTTTGAAGGTTCAGAGGCATTAAGATTGCTCCTCCAAGTCTGGTCCAACAAGATGTTGCAGCCTCTGCCCGCATCTGAATAAAGAAAAAAAAACAAACCCTCTTTTTGGTGTTTTTCTCTGACCGAACCAGATGTTGAAGTCATTCAGATGCTGTTAAGATATTTTTAAGAAAAACAAACACAGCCTAAGGCTGTGTTTGTTTTTCTTAAAAATATCTTAACAGCATCTGAATGACTTCAACATCTGGTTCGGTCAGAGAAAAACACCAAAAAGAGGGTTTGTTTTTTTTTCTTTATTCAGATGCGGGCAGAGGCTGCAACATCTTGTTGGACCAGACTTGGAGGAGCAATCTTAATGCCTCTGAACCTTCAAAAAACAAATGATCGTTGCATCACCCTTATCTTCAAAACACCCCTACTTCTTCCACAAACTCAGAAAATCATTTTCTATAGATCTTCATGCATCACAGTAATACACACGCGTCCTTAACCACCTATCACGTTGCCGGAAATTCTTAAGACAATGTTTTCTTCTTCTTCGTCTTTTACTTGAAAATTTTAGCTGGATAATATATGTGAGTCACGTTTGTAATTGTTGTAGTAAAAATAAGAGATGAATTGTGTTTGCAAAGCAACAAGAAGTGTACTTCTTATGGCAGCAAAGCAAGTTGTACAAATAAAGTTCAAGGGGAAGATAATTCAACTGCTAGGAAGATGGGTCTATGAATCAATATTATATTTTAATTTGTTAGTGGAACTATGTCAGTAGATGTAATGGTTGGCATCAAATTTACGATGGGTTAAAGGTTGTAATTGTTGGCCAAAATTATAATAGGTGTATTTATATATATGTTAGAGTATATATATTTTTTTTGGTGCAGATTTGTATGTTATAATAGGTGTATGTATGTTATGTATATGTATATGTCGAAAAAGTTATTTGTGTTGGACATCTAGTGTGTTATAGCGTTGTCGTCGTCAATATAAACATACAACACCTCGCAGTCAGACGTTTTTAAATAAAAAACAAACAGTCTTATCATATTCAGATTCAGACATTTACGCCTCAGATTCAGATTCAGATGTGCAAATCAGATTCAGATTCAGAGCCTCTTAATAAACAAACAGCACCTAAGTGTTCTAATTTCTGTCTTTGATCAATTAACTGCCATGAATAGCTAATACCTAAGAGATGTTGATGGCGTCACCATCCGTACGTTGGGCTAGGACTTATAGTTGTGTAAATGACATACTCTCGCGTTAAACATAATGGTTGTTTTTCAAAATATCATATAAGCCTTGACATGCTATGACCATCCAACCCGTGAATGTGATTATCTAAGAGTTGGCAACTATTATTGTTCCTTGACTACAATATTAATAGAACCCTAGCCATAATGAATTCGTCTAGACTCTGTAATAGGTTGCTATACGAGTAACATATATAATATATACAGTAATATATATAATATAAAAGAGAGAGTAAGATTCTCAAAAATTTACACTTTTAAACGCCTATGGTACAAGTTCTTACTGCATTTACTACATAGTCTACATAGTATGCCTAAGATAAGTTCACATATGGTGACAGTACAAGAAATAAATCTCGCATGGAAGGTTTGATGCTTTTTGAATAGACAAAAGAAATAAATCTCGCATGGAAGGTTTGATGCTTTTTGAATAGACAAAAGAAGGCCTCGTTTATTTATAAAAAAAAGTATGTAGGTCAAATGTGATTTTAAAGCTTTGTGCATAATGCGCTACACAAACCTTAGAGTGAAACACTGAAGCAAATATTTGTAAAATAAAATAATTTGTGAAAGAAACTATTGGATGTTGTGAGAGAGATAATTATTGGGTTAATTTTACATATAGGTAACGAACTTTCAAAAATTTCCAATGTTAGGTTATTTACTTTCAAAAATACTAAGTTAGGTAAGCAAACTTTAATCTTTGTTCAATGTTAGGTAATATTGGGTATTTTTACAACTGGTGACCTGCTAAACAGGTTTACCATTTTTTATTATATTTTTTTAGAGTAAATTACTAAAATACCCTCACCTTCAACCTCCCTCATCTTATCACCATTATACTAACTTTAACCATCACACTTTAGCTTTACAAAATAACTAGAACGAGTCTATTATTGCCACCTTTGATATATTATACCCAGTTGTTCCGAGTTGGTTAAGAATTTAAGATGCGAATTACTATTCATCCATCATTTTGTCCAGTTTATAAAAATCAGTGAAAAGAATATATCATTGCATTGTTCGACAAAATGCACGTGGTCCAGAATGTGAGTGTTCGTACTCGACAATATCATACTTGAGTTTATGCATCAAACTATAACTCATCAACAGTTTATTGAGCAAGATAAGATATTAGTACATCTGTGTGAATCGGCGTTGTTAGGCGCGTAATATATACAACATAATCACGCAAACAAAAGAAATTTACATTGTCCGGTACATTTAGGAGATCGGCGTAGCTACACAGAACAGTCAGGAGAACATATCTTACTTTGTATACGTACAGTTGTTTCAATACTGCACTTCCATCCTTACTTTGACACTCTGCTTTGGGTCCTACTCGTACTGCCAAATGTCATCTCTACTCAAAATCCTCTTCTACAAGTTTTATCAAGAGAACTTGATCTCGAGAAGAAACTAACAGAATCAAAGCAAGATGAAGAATTAGGTTAAAAAAATTGGGCGTTTTTTACTGGGTGGATGGATTTCGAAATTGAGAAGTGGGTATTGTATGTTTGGTTATGGAGATGAATGATTTGTGGTTTAATTGAGTTTTGATTGGGTTGTTGAGGGTTAATTTTGTTTTAAGGTTTGATGGAATTATGGATAAAGAGGGGAAGAAAGAGGGAAAAGAAGGAAAAAGGAGATATAACCGTTTATGTGACGTCACATGTGGGCCCATAAGCGTAGCCGGTAATATTACCTAACTTTGAAGGTTGCACAAAGTTTGGTTACCTAACTTGGTATTTTTGAGAGTAAATTACCTAACATTGAAAATTTTGGAAAGTTCGTTACCTAACAGTAGAATTAACCCATAATTATTCTTTGTTTCATCAAAAAAGTTAATCATGTACCAAGGTGCAAAGCTATTTCTTATACCTTATAGATTACACAACACAAAGCAGAAGTGCTTGATATATAACTCACGTGGTAAGCTTGTAAAAAAAAAATGATGCATAGCTTCTGTCATTCTTCACATGTTTTGTTTGTACTCAAAGAGAAGGTCTAGTGAAAGAGGTCTACTTTCTATATTGTTTAATACTATAGAGTAAAGATCAAATGAGAAATATAATTAAGATGAGAAGAATGAGAAAAAACCACAACCACAAATATTAGATGCACTCACAAAAATCAATGCATCTCCTTATTATTTCTCTTTCCTTATTTAAAATATGTGGCCACAAATTTTTCTCATTCTTCTCATTTCAATAATTCTTCTTAGACCATGGGGTATGGTAACTCAAACGCACGCCATTTCCGACGTGGAAGCCAAAGTGGCGCCGCCACCCTCATGCCACCATACCCCAACCCCCTCTCGCCACTTTCCAAGCCATTTAAGTGGCGTGTGTTACTTTCAGAAAAGGACAAAAAGCTATGCAAGACTTGGGTCGTTTGTGGGAAAAANAAAACACCAACCTCTTATCGGAAGAATTATGGGAGATTTAGGTCGAGGAGAAGGGATGCAAACTAGGAGGAGTGGTTGGTAGAGTTGACTACACAACATTACTATGAAAAGTTGTTATGCCAGAGTAAAATACTTGTGTGGTTGAAATACATTTGTTTTTACAATAGAAGAGTGGTAGGTATATATTGTGGTGGAGAGTAAAATAAACCTTTTAAACATTACAAATATCACCCCATTTTAACTTATTTTTACACAATTTTGTGTATCAAAATACACTCTTCACAAGAAAAATATAAGTGTTTTTTTCTTCGTATTTTTTAAAAGTTTCATATTGGATTTTTATTTTAATTAATGAAATTAAGTTTAGTTGAAAAAATGTATAAGAAAATAAAATTGAGATTGGGTGGGTCCCAAATGGCATGTTATGAGTGAAGGGGTGTTTTGATGTGTGAGTGTTAAAAGTGAGGATGGTGAGGTGGCGCTGAGATGGCACTGAAAATGAGAATTTGGCATGCCATGATACCTCATGGTCTTACTAGATCCATACTCATTATAATGTTCAAAGTATTTAAAGACGTGGACAAAATTTTCTTCGGTATTGTACAGCATTTTCTTCGGTCTAGTGAAAGAGGTCTACTTTCTATATTGTTTAATACTATAATGTTCAAAGTATTTAAAGACGTGGACAAAATTTTCTTCGGTACTGTACAGCATTGATGTGTATAAATCTACTTTACACTATTTGGAGGTGACTTGGTACTTTTGTGTCAGCAATATTTGTTGACCAATTTTCACCGCTACCAAAATCAAAGAATTAGACAGCTGGTCATTTTGATTTGCGAAAATTACTTTATTAGAAATTACTGAAACGGACCCTGCGTGAACCATTTGTTCTGTAGTCGTCGAACTTTTTGCTATCTTAAAAAGGCTACTTTGTTCGCTGCTCTAATAGACAACGATGGTCAAATATTAGCACATGTTCAGCCCATATTAATCGCAAGTGAATATAGAATATAAACTTTCGTCACGTCACTAAATCGCTGCTAGTAGGCAATGATTTCTTAAAAAAAAGGCCCAATTCTGTCCATGTCATCATTTCGCTACCTCGTAGCAGCGAAGAGTTAGGTTCCGTTTGGTTTATAAGTGGGGTTGGATTAAGATTTTGATTTGAGGTGAGTTTAAGAGAGAGAAATTATATTTATTATATATGATTAGGAAAATGATAAAAAAATACATTGAACTTGACACTTTTTCCCATTGTATGTTGCCAACTATTTTTTTTTCATTGTAACACAAAACTTGACATTTTTTGCTATTGTATGTACTAAGCGTCGCATCGTTAGTCCTTTACACTAACGGTCGTTAGTAAATAACTTAAAATTTCGTTTTCTTCCGATTTTACACGTTTTCATCCGTTTTCTTACGTTTTTGTCCGATTTTACACGTTTTCTTCCCTTTTTTAAGTTTTCAACATGTTTTTTACGTTTTTGCATGTTTTTTTACGTTTTCGCCCATTTTTTTACGTTTTCGT
>LBNU01016277.1:173942-196946 GCA_014162995.1 Artemisia annua
TTTTTTTTTTTTTTTTTTTTTTTTTTTTTTTTTTTTTTTTTTTTTTTTTTTTTTTTTTTTTTTTTTTTTTTTTTTTTTTTTTTTTTTTTTTATCATTTTCCCTATATGATTTGACTAATAAGTTATGTATTTTTTTGAATTAAAAAAAATAAGAATAAAAATATAATGGATAAATATGTGGCTAGGAAAAAGAACAAAATAAAAGGTGCATTTCTATTGGTTGGATTCTATCAAAACCTTACCCCCGGGTGGGATTGTGAATTTGGTCATCATGACCTGATTTGACATTAATGCATGCATACCAAACAATGGATTTCACATTACTTTGAGTCTAAACCCTCTCAACCCCGGTTACCAAACGGACCCTTAAAAAACTTATAAACCCAATAGTGGCCTAGGAAACTGTGTTTGATTTATTTTAGTCTGTAGGTCATGTATAGCATTAGCCAATGGTACAAGCCCTGAATCCAAACTACAATTTGGTTTCTTCATATAAAGAAAGGTTGAGGAGTTTTCATCGTAACCCATATAGTTGTTTAAGATTGATTTTAGTTGATCGGTTGAAAAAGTGTCTAGCTCTACCGGTTTTACGGTAGCAACTATCTCACCAACAAAATTTTCTACCTGGCGGTGTTGTGAACCTTCCATAATGGTGTAGTAGGACCTTGAATGTCATTGTTTGAAAAGTATCGAATGTTGCTGTTGAAATTGAATCACAAGAATGTGGTTTATATAGTGTGCCCCACTCACGTGTTAATTGTTTCATTCAAGTAGACTGACAATGTACATACTGTTTCAACCAAAATAGTGTGGAATCAAATCAACTATGTAAATGACCAATTTAATTTAAAAAGTTATTTCAGCTTTTTATTTAGGAAACTACGACAATATCTTTCTAGTAACATTAAAAAATGAAATATATTACAGGATATGTAAAATACATTACAGATAGAGACTGCAAATTATCCATGTGAGGTCTCATGCTCACTCGGAAATTTGCCTTGTCCTTAATCTTTGGCCTAGGTCTCACGCATACCAAAGAAAAATTTCAAGTGTCCCTTATAGTTAGATGGCATGTGACTTCAATTTTAGGGTATTTAGTTTTTGATGTGTCAAAAACATGTATAAAGATGCATGCACTCATCTTTATGACATAAAATTTTACAAAACAATTTTTATAAATCCAATTCATTAACGCGAGCATGATCATCAAAGATTTAATTGAGGCGTTGAGAAACTTACAACATTGCCTTAAGGTGCTTCGTACAATAATGTTTCAAGATGACACACAGGCGAGCGTAGAGACAGAATGGAGTCTCTCTAAGGTCACAATTTAATGCGACACCAACTTATACCTCACTTTATAGTGTGCCATTGAGCCTTGAAAGGCATTAAAGTACAGTCGCACCAATCAATTAAACGTTTATGAAAGCTCAAAACTTGATTTCACCATTATTAGTCGAATTAAATTTTTTCTTTTGAAAACTACCCTTGTTATTGCTTACAATTGAATAAACACATAACACGTAATAAGTAATTTAAAAGAAAACACATAATCAACTAATAAATAAATAAGACGGTGAAAACACATAGCCGCATGCAAGCTTAATTAGATAAAACCCTAATTAAAACAATTCTAGGTTTAGAATGTGTAACACATAACAAACAAATTGATTTTAATTATAATTGGAGTCTTCCCCAATTTTAGATCTATCTAATTATTATGTTAAACATATACTTGCATATAATAAATAATCCATGACTAACATGCATGTTTCGTCATGGATTCATGCATAACAATTACCATATAGCACATCAATATGTAACAAACCTAGGGTTTCTATCCAATTTTATTAATCAAATTAATCAAAACACAAAACCCTAAAACATGTTACAAACCTAGGGTTTCTAATTAATTACTTATCAAATTAATTAATTTAAACCACAAACCCTAATTAGGGCTTATAGATAAATCGACCCCCCCCCCAAAAAAAATTAGGGTTAGGGTTTAATTTTTCTTAAAAATAAATTAAAGAAAAACCCTAGAAAACAATAACATGGTATCTAAAACAATCAAGATACGTTTTTTATTGGTTTTAGTAAGCAATTACATGTTATACATGGCTCGTGATGCCACTGTTAGAATTTTACAATTATGACTATCATATTAATACTAATATCGAGTAGCACATAGATGCGGAGGCGTAGGATCATGTATAACAAATAATAGTTAACTAAAACATAAATAGAAAACGTACCGTATGCAATTCTTGATTGGGGATGAACAAGTGATGAACCCTAATTAGGGTTTATGAAGATCGATGTTAAACCCCTTACCTTTTTGTTTAACGATCTCTTGATAACAACAATAGTGTGTTGTTACCTCGTTCTTGTACACACAAATTAAACCGTATTAAGGTTTTGCAAGAAACTACACAAGAAGAATTTTGGTTAACAAAATTCGATCCCACAACCCTTTTGGAGGGGGTGTACGATCGGCAAGAGAAGGAAGAGAGGAAGAAAACAATTAGGAATAATTGTGTGTTCAAGAGTTATGAAAAACCAATGACCCTAGGTTTGTTTATATAGTGTTTAGGAAACTTGGTCACCAAGCAAGGGTATCCCTTACCCTTTGATGAATTCGGCCGACCCATAGACCCAAGGGGGTTTCTAGAACCTTCTTGGGTTACCATAATCCTTAAACACATTCTTTCCATATCTTCGTATAACGGTCGTTAGTCATTTAACGGAAAACACTAACGGTCGTTATGTTCTTGTGTCTAATAATAAACATAAAAATATATTTATTATTTTTCCTTAATACTCATTTGCAATGTGTGCAATCTCGAAGTCTCGGGTTCGATTCTAGACATTTACATATTAATTCATAACCATATTTCCAACAATATAAGCCTTGACATGCTATGACCATCCAACCCGTGAATGTGATTATGTAAGAGTTGGCAACTATTATTGTTCCTTGACTACAATATGAATAGAACCCTAGCCATAATGAATTCGTCTAGACTCTGTAATAGGTTGCTATACGAGGAACATATATAATATATACAGTAATATATATAATATAAAAGAGAGAGTAAGATTCTCAAAAATTTACACTTTTAAACGCCTGTGGTACAAGTTCTTACTGCATTTACTACATAGTATGCCTAAGATAAGTTCACATATGGTGACAGTACAAGAAATAAATCTCGCATGGAAGGTTTGATGCTTTTTGAATAGACAAAAGAAGGCCTCGTTTATTTATAAAAAAAAGTATGTAGGTCAAATGTGATTTTAAAGCTTTGTGCATAATGCGCTACACAAACCTTAGAGTGAAAGTGTGAAACACTGAACAAATATTTGTAAAATAAAATAATTTGTGAAAGAAACTATTGGATGTTGTGAGAGAGATAATTATTCTTTGTTTCATCAAAAAAGTTAATCATGTACCAAGGTGCAAAGCTATTTCTTATACCTTATAGATTACACAACACAAAGCAGAAGTGCTTGATATATAACTCACGTGGTAAGCTTGTAAAAAAAAAATGATGCATAGCTTCTGTCATTCTTCACATGTTTTGTTTGTACTCAAAGAGAAGGTCTAGTGAAAGAGGTCTACTTTCTATATTGTTTAATACTATAATGTTCAAAGTATTTAAAGACGTGGACAAAATTTTCTTCGGTACTGTACAGCATTGATGTGTATAAATCTACTTTACACTATTTGGAGGTGACTTGGTACTTTTGTGTCAGCAATATTTGTTGACCAATTTTCACCGCTACCAAAATCAAAGAATTAGACAGCTGGTCATTTTGATTTGCGAAAATTACTTTATTAGAAATGGGATGCAATAACCACACCCTCCCTACCATGGGGGGTCCACCTATTTTGGTCAAACAGTACAACCCGTGAAGTATACCGTACAACCGGCAGAAGCATCAATCATAGGGAGGGTGTGGCTAACTCACCCCTAAATTACTGAAACGGACCCTGCGTGAACCATTTGTTCTGTAGTCGTCGAACTTTTTGCTATCTTAAAAAGGCTACTTTGTTCGCTGCTCTAATAGACAACGATGGTCAAATATTAGCACATGTTCAGCCCATATTAATCGCAAGTGAATATAGAATATAAACTTTCGTCACGTCACTAAATCGCTGCTAGTAGGCAATGATTTCTTAAAAAAAAAAGGCCCAATTCTGTCCATGTCATCATTTCGCTACCTCGTAGCAGCGAAGAGTTAGGTTTCGTTTAGTTTATAAGTGGGGTTGGATTAGGATTTAGATTTGGATTTGAGGTGAGTTTAAGAGAGAGAAATTATATTTATTATATATGATTTGACTAATAAATTATGTATTTTTTTGAATTAAAAAA
The DNA here is from genome assembly GCA_014162995.1 of Artemisia annua. NCBI lineage: Eukaryota > Viridiplantae > Streptophyta > Magnoliopsida > Asterales > Asteraceae > Artemisia > Artemisia annua. The sequence goes on from LBNU01016277.1 coordinate 178,319, forward strand.
AAATAAGAATAAAAATATAATGGATAAATATGTGGCTAGGAAAAAGAACAAAATAAAAGGTGCATTTCTATTGGTTGGATTCTATCAAAACCAATGTTATAAATGGCGTGAGGCGTGGCGTGGCGGCAAGGTCACGCCTCAAGCCTTACGCGCCATGGCGTTTTTTGCGTCGTGACTAAGGCGGCAAAAAAATATTTATATATTTTCCGTTTATGTTGTAATATCATATTTCATATACTTATCGAGTATTGGTGGTCGGACAGTCGATGGCGGGACGATGGGGAGAGGTTGTTCCAAGTTGCAGGTGAGAGTAAAGAAACCTAGTTCATGTCTGATGTAGTGATATACTAATAACTCTAATAATTTCTTTATTTATTATCTAGATATATAATTGCCTAATGGGTCATTATTATATTATATGGATATAATGGATTAATGGGTCTCCAAGTTGCAGATTGAAAAATTGAACTATGTTTAGAAATTACTAGGCCCAAAATTTAAGCCCACATCATTCCCTTCTAAAAATGGCGCCACGCCATACGATAAGGCGTGCCTTTGCGCGCCTTTTCACGCCTTAATCCACGCCATGCCTTAAGCCAACGCCAAGGTCCTTTTCGTGGCGGCGAGGCCACGCCTCGCGCCTTGGCGACGCCTTTGCGTCGCCTTGGCGCGCCTTTTAGAACACTGATCAAAACCTTACCCCCGGGTGGGATTGTGAATTTGGTCATCATTACCTAATTTGACATTAATGCATGCATACCAAACAATGGATTTCACATTACTTTGAGTCTAAACCCTCTCAACCCCGGTTACCAAACGGACCCTTAAAAAACTTATAAACCCAATAGTGGCCTAGGAAACTGTGTTTGATTTATTTTCTCTAGGTCTTGTATAGCATTAGCCAATGGTACAAGCCCTGAATCAAAACTACAATTTGGTTTCTTCATATAAAGAAAGGTTGAGGAGTTTTCTTCGTAACCCATATAGTTGGTTAAGATTGATTTTAGTTGATCGGTTGAAAAAGTGTCTAGCTCTACCGGTTTTACGGTAGCAACTATCTCACCACCAAATTTTCTACCTGGCGGTGTTGTGAACCTTCCATAATGGTGTAGTAGGACCTTGAATGTCATTGTTTGAAAAGTATCGAATGTTGCTGTTGAAAATGAATTACAAGAATGTGGTTTATATAGTGTGCCCCACTCACGTGTTAATTGTTTCATTCAAGTAGACTGACAATGTACATATTGTTTCAACCAAAATAGTGTGGAATCAAATCAACTATGTAAATGACCAATTTAATTTAAAAAGTTATTTCAACTTTTCATTTAGGAAACTACGACAATATCTTTCTAGTAACATTAAAAAATGAAATATATTACAGGATATGTAAAATACATTACAAATTAACTAGAAAATAAGAAAAACACATGAACTGTTCTACTTTCTTATAAACCAAGGCGATTAAGCAAACTATTTGAATCATGAGTGTGCTGATCATCTAGATGTTGAGAAGCGTATTGCTGGGAATCGTATTGTTGATACACTTGAGACGGGTATTGATGATCTTTTTAAAGTGGGCGCATTGGGTTTTTTTGAGATAGGTTTAATGATGGTTGTGTGCGATGTTGATCATATGTTTGTGATGCGTGCGTGTTTTGATCATATCGTTGAGATGGGTATGGGTTGTGGCGGTAAGTTTGTGACGCGTATTGGTTATGATCGAAAGTTTGCGTGTGTGGTATTGGTTTTGATCATAATGGTTTGTGCGGTATGTGTTTTGACCATATTCTTGCCAAGGGTATGTGTTTTGACCATAAGGTTGCAATGAGAATCGGTTGTTGCCCATAAAACTTTGATCAAACGGATGATGTGGGTCGTAAGAAGGTGCAGTTTCACGTTGCTCGTCTGCTGGAAATTCTCGATGCTTTTGTTTACGTTTGCTTACAGGCGGATCAGGGACAAATAATTTTTTGTAACACTGACTATTGTGCCCCGCTTTTTTGCACCTGCTACAATGTATACTCTTTGGCTCCTCACTTTGAGATCGTATACGGTCTGTATATTTTTGGACGACCTGGCTGAGGGTTGTCCATTTTTGGAGGAGTAACAGGATGTATATGGCTTGAATACTCCCATTCTTTAAAGTTTCCAACAAATTGAATTGACTCCACGTAGTTTGCTTGGTATTTTTTCTTTTTAAACCAGTCTTGTATATATTTCACACAATTTGTTAGACCCAAAAACGTAGTTATAGCAATAACTTGACCACAAGGTATCCCGAAAAGTTGCCATTTCTGACATTTACATTCATCGGTCGTAAAGTTCACTTCACGGTTATATTCCCCATCAGAAACTTGATATTGAAATTGATTAATTCCGTGTACAACCCATCTGCCGCTTTTCTTTTTTCCACCTTATCCGCTACCCAATCTGTAAATATAAATAAATTAATTTATTTAATATCAAGCGAAACATTTAATAAATACTTTCTATTTGAAACAATAAATACCTATAACTTCTCGACGTTTAAAATACCAGTTCTACACCATGCTTCGATACATTTGTGCCTGGTGGCTTTCTGTACAATACACTACACGCATTAAGAGACTCGACACTGTTAGATGTATAGTCATTGTAACGACTACGTGGGCAGTGCGCTCTAGACCAACGTGTAGGATCAGCGTCCATTAGCTTTGGGTGCGCTTCAGGAGTATGTTCATTTTTCTTTGCCACTCATCTGGTGTATACGCTTTACATATGCCCCAGTATAGACCTTTTATTTTATCATTATTTTTTTAAGGAATGGTTCATCATTAGATGACGACGACATATATCATGAAACGTCGATGGAAACTCATTCCTTACTGCTGAAGCTATTGTAGGATGCCTATCTGATATGATAACCATATTGAGGTTATCGCATATGCATTCTTTAAGTATTGACATCCATCATGACCAACAATCTCTAGTCTCCCCTCTGCATATACCATAAGCAATAGGCACAATTTGGTTGTTTCCGTCCATGCCTACAGCTGGTAAATTTGTACCCTTGTAAATACCCTTTAAATGCGCCGCGTCCACTATAAGTATTGGGAGAAAATGGTTAACTGACGTGCGCAACTGAATATACTTTTTTTTAAAGTATTATAACAAACGTGTTGTCATGTATTTATATAAAAAAAATTGAACAAGACTTACCGATGCACCAATGGCAATGAATAAAATTTCGAAAACTCCTTCTAAGTTGTAACAATAATATGGTAGCATTTTAAACGATTCTAATGGTGAACCTCGTAAAATTTGTAACCCATAATCCTTCCCTCTTCATGCTTGTTGGTAAGATATAGATGTTTTATATTGTGTCATGATATCTTTTTGCGTATCACTCCCTTTCAAATCACGGCTACCATCTTCTAGTTTATCTTTCATAATGTGAGCAATAACTTTTTTGTTTGCATTTTGATGGTTAGGATATGTTTGAGTTATAGGACACGTGTGAATATCATTCATTATTTTAATTTGAAAAACATTTGAATTTGTCCAACGTCTTGCATTAATAAACCATGCACATTGTTCATAATGAACGCATTTAATGTTATAAGTTTCCTGATTAGTTTATTTGGAAAAAAATTCATAACCATCTTCAAGAGCTTTCAACCTATTACAGAGTCTAGACGATGGTGGTGGTGCTGGTGGAGTGGTTGAGGATGGTGGTGGTGGTGGTGGTGGTTGATTGAGCATGTGTTCAATATATGAAAACTTATATTGTAGCCCATCCCTTAAACCAAAGATTATGGTACGGTTGTGGATGCAACAAAGACAAGTATCACCATGAGCTTCAAGTAAGTTCCATGGAATAGGATTGACAAAGATTGGTGGTGTTATTGGTGAAGGTGAGAAATGAGCATCAAGTGGTGTGATTGGTGATAGTGAAAGAGTGATGTTGGTGGAAGGGATTTCTTGGGTAGGTGGTGGTGGTGATACTCTTGGTGGTGAAGACAATTTGGAGTTGAGATATCAATTAGTGGATGAAGAAGTGGATGGTCCATTAGTAGAGGGTGTTTTGGATGGTGCATTAGGTGCACTAGGAGATGGAATTTGAGGTTGAGGTGATGGAGTTTTTGTGTCATCTTGTGTTAAATCAATGAAGAGTTGTTTGGGAGGTATGATAATGATTTTTTGTTTCTTTGAGGTTTTGGAGATGGAAGTCTTTGGTGATGACAATGGTGGATTATGGAGGTCTTTGATGGAGGTGAGGAATGATGAACTGGTAAGTAAATATTTTGAGGGAATTTATAATAAGAAAAATGTTTAGTTAAGGTAATTTTGAAGTAGCATGGTAATATTCCAAAATCTCTTTAACCATTAAGGGAAATGATAGCTGAGGCTAGGTAACAGGGTTAACAAGATGCAAAAGAAAATAGTAAAACACTGATACAGATGGCCGGTCCTATTAAAGTAAGCCGGTCCCCTTAAACTCTAAGGAGACTGCCCCTTATTTAAAAAGGCCGCCCATCTGTATGTTTTTCAGACGACAAAAATTTTAAAATTTGCAGAAAGGGTGCAATTTTGAGTGTTTATTTTGCAGCAAGCTCTACTGAAACATATACCCTCATATTGGTCTAATATAAACATAAACAAATAGTTAATCATGCATAACATAATATTAAAATAAGATAATCCAAGCATCAAGATAGCATAATCATAAGATAACAAGTTACCAAGTATATCCGAAAACATCGGATCACCAACACATAATAGTCTAAAAAACCACAAACAACAACATCATAAAGCAATTAGTCTAAACAAGCAACCACATCAGCATTTCTTCTTCCTTCCAAACACACCTTTGAGTGCCTTCCTAATGGATTTGAACCCACCTCAAACTTCTTCATGCATTTTTTGAGATTGATTAAGCAATGCGGTTGGACGCTCAAAGAGTAACTCGTTGGTTTGTTGAGACGGAAAGGGAGTTTTATATTGAGTATAGTAAAGGTCCTCGAGGGAGTCAATGTAGGTGGTAGGAGAAGGAGTACTAGCACGAGATGTGTGTTCAACATCGTCGTTATCTTCTTGACGAGATGAAGAACCATGATGTGGATAGAAAATAGGACGACGAGTTTTTCCCTTATCACTTCGAGGACGACGAGCTTGTTTGAGAGCTAGAGGACGTATGAGAGGATCAACAACCCTAGATAGCACTTTCAAGGTGAGGGTAAAACTCCATGACGTGACGGTAGAGACGAGTGAGAAACATGCTATACGGAAGATTTGCGTTTGGAGTGGACCTCGCACTTTCAATTCTTTTGACAAAGTAGTAAGCCAAATTGTGTTGTTCTTCGGCAACAATACAATACAACATGTGAGCAAGGCATGCCGGGAGATGGTCTCGGTGGCCTTCGGTACCGAACACATTCTCACGAATGAGTTCTTCCCAACGCTTCATGTTGGGGCTTAATTCTTTTTGGAGAATTTGGTTTGGAGTTTTGGAGACATTTTTGGATTTGATTGTTCGATTGGTCACACCACGTTCCAACTCGAGCATACGACGAGTGTCGTCAGGATATGGAAGCTCCGTGTAATATGGTCCACTAGTCTCTTGAGCAAACGCAAAGGATTAAATATCCCATTCGTTTGTAAATACGACTTGGCCATTGAAAGGAATTTTATGGTTTTGACCGAATTAAGCGAGAGTGAGAGTAATGAAATCATGAAGGAAATGAGAAGATAGCCATAGTCATTGGTTTGGATTTTGACTTGGCTATAGAAATCGAGAACAAATCGAGCAATGATTGGTTCATTAATTTTAAAGAGACAATTAAAGCAAATGTTGGTGAACATTCATTCAATGTAGTCGGATTTGTAGTAAGCTTGGTCAACGACTCGACCTTCATGAATGTTGCGATTTTCAATGGCACGATAGAAACAAGCAATGGAGGGAGAGATACCGGGGATTTGGGAAACTTTGGGTATGTAGGCTTTAGTTAAGACAACATCACCAACCGTAGCTTTAGGCATCGTCACCTAAACAAGATAACAACAAAATAAAATTAAACCAAAATTAAATAAAGTACTTATGTCGTCTACACAACATTGTGAAACATGAACATACTTCGACTCTAAAGACTCAATCTTAAGAAGTAGTTCACAATATTCCTTTTAATTTTAACTCGCTCCAAGTGTCGAAAAACATATATTAATTATATATTCCGACACTTGGTGTATTTTTGATGTTAAGGAGTAGTTATGGGATTGTTTCAATGGAAGATCAAAGTTATCCAAACACTCCTTTATACATCAAAATTTAATTTGAAATTTGGCTAGATGTACATTAGATTGTATATCTTGCTATTACTAATAGTGACGATGCTTAAAGCTATGGTTGGTGATGTTGCCTTAACTAAAGCCTACATACCCAAAGTTTCCCAAATCCCTAGTATCTCTCCCTCCGTTGCTTGTTTCTATCGGGCCATTGAGAATTGCAACATTCATAAAGGTTGAGTCGTTGACCAAACTTACTACAAATCCAACCACATTGAACTAATGTTCACCAACATTCTCTTTAATTGTCTCTTTGAAATTAATGAACCATTCATTCCTTGATTTGTTCTCGATTTCTATAGTCAAGTCAAAATCCAAACCGATGACTATGGCTATCTTCTCATTTCCTTCATGATCCAAAATGAATTCATTACTCTCACTCTCGCTCAATTTGGTCAAATCTTTAAAATTCCTTTCAATGGCCAAGCCGCGTTTACAAACGAATGGGATCTTTCATCCCTTGCATTTGCTCAAGAGACTAGTGGACTATCACACGGAGCTTCCATTTCCTGATGACATTTGTCGTATGCTCGAGTTGGAACGTGGTGTGACCAATCGAACAATCAAATCCAAAAATGTCTCCATAACTCCAAACCGAAGTCTCCAAAAAGAATTAAGCTCCGATATGAAGCGTTGGGAAGAACTCATTCGTGAGAATGTGTTCGGTACCGGAGGCCACCGAGACCATCTCCCAGCATGCCTTGTTCACATGTTGTATTGTATTGTTGCCGAAGAACAATACAATTTGGCTTATTTCTTTGTCAAAAGAATTGAAAGTGCGAGGTCCACTCCAAACGCAAATCTTTCATATGGCATGTTTCTCACTCGTCTCTACCATTACGTCATGGAATTCTACCCTCACATTGAGAGTGAAATCTATGAATTTGTTGATCCTTCATGCATCCTCTAGCTCTCAAACAAGCTCGTCTTCCTCGAAGTGATAAGGGAAAAACTCATCGTCCTATCTTCTATCCACATCATGGTTCTTCGTCTTGTCAAGTAGATGATGACGATGTTGAACACACCTCTCATGCTAGTACTCCTTCTCTTACCACCTACATTGACTCCCTCGAGGACCTTGACTATACTGAATACCAAACTCCCTTTCCTTCTCAACAAACCAACGAGTTACTCTTTGAGCGTCAAACAACATTGGTTGATCAATCTCAAAGAATGCATGAAGAAGTTCGAGGTGGGTTGAAGTCCATTGGGAAGGCTCTTAAAGGTGTGTTCCGAAGGAAGAAGAAGTGATGATGTGGTTGTTTGTCTAGACTAATTCATTAGGATAATGTTGTTTGTGATCTCTTAGACTATTAAGTATTGTTGATCCGATGTTTCCGGAAATACTTGGTATCTTTTTGTCTTAGGATTATGCTATCTTGGTACTTGGATTATCTTAGTTTAATGTTATGTAATGCATGTTTGTCTATTTGTTTCTAGTAGACCAATATACTCGTAAATGTTTCAGTAGAGCTTCCTGCAAAATAAACACTCAAAATTGCACCATTTTTTGCAATTTTTGGAATTTTTGGTCGTCTATAAATGACCAGATGGGCGGCCCCCTTAAATAAGGGGCAGTCCCTTTAAAATTTAAGGGGACCGGCCTACCTTTAAGGGGCCGGCCATTTACTTTTTTCTTTTGCATCTTGTTACTCCTTTTATCTAGCCTCAGCTATCCTTTCCCTTAATATTTAAACAGATTTTAGAATATTACAAAACTAATTCAAAATTATACCTCAACTAAATATGTTTTCCTATTATAAATTCCCTCCAAATGTTTACTTACCATTTCATCGCTGTTCACCTCCTTCAAACACCTCCATAATCTACCATGGCATCACCAAAGACTTCCATTTCCAAAACCTCAAAGAAACAAAAAATCATTATCATACCTCCTAAACAACTCTTCATTGATTTAACACAAGAAGACACCAAAACTACATCACCTCAACCTCAACCTTCATCTCCTAGTGCACCTAATGCACCATTCAAAACACCATCTACTCATGGCATATCCACATCCTCATCCACTAATGGATATCTCAACTCTCAATTGTCTCCACCACTAAGAGTATCACCACCATCTCATACCCAAGAATTACCTTCCACCAACATAGCTCTTTCACTATCACCAATCACACCACTTGATGCTCACTTCTTACCAAATGGACCATCCATAACTCCACCACTCTTTGTCAATCTCAATCCTTGGAACTCACTTGAAGCTCATCATGATACTTGTCTTTGTTGCATCGACAACCGTACTATAATCTTTGGTTTAAGGGATGAGCTACAATATATGTTTTCATATATTGAACACATGCTCACTCAACCACTACCACCACCGCCACCACCACCATCCTCAACCACTCCACCACCACCACGAACTGACATAAATGTGATTGGGTAGTTGGTTTATACATGCATCAACTCGATATTATAGATGATAACGAGGTCAACTCAGTGTGCTTTAGAGTCTGCTGGTGAACTTGTACATTTGTATGTTTCTCAAACTAAAAAATGGAAGAAACAACATCTTTTTGGTCAACCCAACAAATACCAGAGTTTTATAATTTTTTTTGCTCAAAGAGTAGATGAGAACATCGGCCCATCTACTGATGGTCCATCTCTGAATGTCGACACAAATGATTTTCAAAACAATGACTCTGGTTATAAACATGAGGAAAATTTCACAAAACCAAGGTCATCGTTTGCTTTCGGTTCACATAACGAACATGAAGATGATGCAAATGATTGTTTTGATGATTTAAATCAAAACCTACAACCCGTTAACCATAAATGGACAAATTTTTTTTAAGTATATGCCCGAAGTTCCTGAAACACCACTTTACACGTCAAAACCTATGCCTACAAAGGTTTATAATAAAGAAACTAAAGTAAAAGTCGGCAATGTTTTTTTAAATAGGGGTGATTTATACTTGGCGTATAGGTGAAAGCTTTAGAAGATGGTTATGAATTTTTTTCCAAAAAAAACTAATCAGGAAACTTGTAACATTACGGTTATTGTTCATTTTAAATATTGTATTTTTTTATGTTTATTAATGCTAGACGTTGGACAAATTCGGATGTTTTTCAAATTACAAAGATGAATGATATTCACACGTGTCCAAGAACTCAAATATATCCTAACCATCGAAACGCAAACAAAAAAGTTATTGCTAACATTATGAAGGATAAATTTGAAGATGGTAGCCATGATTTGAAAGGGAGAGAGATGCAAAAAGATATCATGACGCAATAAAAAACATCTATATCTTACCAACAAGCATGGAGAGGGAAGGATTATGGGTTACAAATGTTATAAGAGGCTCACCATTAGAATCGTTTGAAATTTTATTCATTGCCATTGGTACATCCGTAAGTCTTGTTCAATTTTTTTATAAATACATGACAACACATTTGCTATTATACTTTTAAAAATTGTTTATATTCAGTTGCACACGTTCGTGAACCATCTTCGCCCACTACTTATAGTGGACGCGGCACACTTAAAGGGTATTTACAAGGGTACAAATTTGCAAGCTGTAGGCATGGACGGAAACAACGAAATTGTGCCTATTGCTTACAGTATGTGCAGGGGGAGACTGGAGATTGTTGGTCATGGCGAATGTCAGTACTTAAAGATTGCATAGGCGATACCCAATATGGTTATCATATCTGATAGGCATCCTGCAATAGCTTCGGCAGTAAGGAATGAGTTTCCTTCGTCGTTTCATGGTATATGCTGTCGTCATTAATTGATGAACCTTTCCTTGAAAAGTCAAAAAAATTAAAGGTCTAGATTGGGGCATATGCAAAGCGTATACACCAGATGAGTGGCAAAGAAAAATGAACATACTCCTTTCTGTTCAACCTGAAACGCACCACAAGCTAATCGAGGCTGATCCTACACATTGGTCTAGAGCGCATGGCCCACGTAGTCGTTACAATTATTGTACATCTAACAGTGTCGAGTCTCTTTATGCATGTACTGTATTGTACAGAAAGCTACTAGTCACAATGTTGACTGACACGTATCGAAGTATGGTGCAGAAGTGGTATTTTAAACGTCGGGAAGTTGCAGGTATTTAATGTTGAAAACATAAAGTATTTATTAAATGTTTCGCTTGATATTAAGTAAATTAATTAATTTATATTACATTTTTGTTTAGAGAATATGAAGTACGAAATCACATATTGTGCAGCAGATAAGGTGGAAAAAGAAAAAAAAAGTGTTAGATGGGTTGTACACGGAACTAATCAATTTTAATATCAAGTTTTTGATGGGCAATATAATCATGAAGTGAATTTTACGACCGCTGAATGTGAATGTCAGAAATGGAAACTTTCCGGGATATGTTGTGGTCATGTTATTGCTGTTACTAGGTTTTTGGGTCTAACAGATTGTGTGCAATATGTACAAGACTGGCTTAAAAAGGAAAATTATCAAGCAACCTACGCGGAGTCAATTCAATTTGTTGGAAATTTTAACGAATGGGAGTATCCAAGCCGTATTCCAAAAATGGATAACCCTTAGCCAGGTCACCCAAAAAATATAGACTGTTAGGAATTATTGATTTCTGCTGAAGCGGACTGTTGACAGGTTCCTGCTGAAGCCTTAAGTGGTTTCTGCTGACAGTGTGTTCCTGCTGATATCTGGTTCCTGCTGATATAGTTCATCCGTAGGAATGATTTAGATCGGATATGTTTAGTTTATTTTAGGACAAGATATATAATATCTTTTATAGTTTTATATTATTCGTTTCTTGTAAGAAGGATTTAGGGTTTCTTGTAGTATAAAAGGAACCCACGGCGTATGCATTATGTACGACAATACATTATAATCTTTAGTGATTAATATAGATCCATAGAGGATCAAGAGTTATTAGTTATTCGTGTTCTAGTTGCTTGTGTTTAATTTCTGCTATAATACAAGTTTCACAGTGATTCTCCATATAGTGTGTTTGTGATTACATTGACATACTATCGATCCACAGGCTCAAAGATTTATCAAGGAGTAGATCCTACGTAGACCATATACGATATCAAGGTGAGGAGCCAAAGACTATACATTGTAGCAGGTGCAAAGAAGCGGGGAACAATCATCAGCGTTGCAAAAAATCATTTGTGCCTGATCCACCTGTAACAAAAATAAAAGCATCAAGAATTTCCAACAGATGAGGAACGTGAAACTGCACCTTCTTATGACCCACATCATCTTTTTGATCAAAGTTTTATGGGCAACAACCAATTCCCATCGCAGCCATATGGTCAAAAAACATACCCTTGCCAAGCATATGGTCAAAACACATACCTCACAAACCATTATGATAACAACCAATACCATACGCAAACTTTCGATCAAAATCAATACGCGTTACAAACTTACAACCACAACCCATACCCATCTCAACGATATGATCAGAACACACACGCATCACAAACATATGATCAACATCATAGACAACCATCATTCAATCTATCTCAACAAAACCAAACACAACCACTTCAAAATGATCATGAATACCCGTCTCAAGTGTATCAACAATACGATTCCCAACTATACGCCTCTCAACATCTAGGTGATCAACAAACTCAGGATTCAAATAGTTGGTTTAATCGCCTTGGTTTTTAACAAAGTAGAACGGTTTATTTGTTTTTCTTATTTTCTAGTTAATTTGTAATGTATTTTACGTATCGTGTAATGTATTCCATTTTTTAATGTTACTAGAAAGATATTTCCATACTTTCTTTAATAAAAAGCTGAAATTACTATTCAAATTAAATTGGTCATTTACACCGTTGTTTTCATTCCACACTGTTTTGGTTGAAACAGTATGTACATTGTCAGTTTAATTGGATGAAACAATTAACACGTGAGTGGGGCACATTATATAAACCACATTCTTGTGATTCAATTTCAACAGCAACATTACATGCTTTTCAAACAATGATATTTAAGATCCAACTACACTATTATGGAAGGTTTACAACACCGCTAGGTAGAAAATTTATTGGTGGGTGATAACGTCAAATTTACCCATGATTTAAGTGTTAATTTCCTCCTTAATTGCTCATCTTTTCTATTCATATGTAGGATATATGCTCTTATTTTTTTTATATTCTGTTTTCAGGGCAAAGATGAGTAAAAGAACGAAGAAACGCGGAAATGGAAGGACTTAAGAGAAAATACATGAAAAATGTGGATTATGCACTAACTACGGCGTAGAGGTTCATCCACCTACGCTGTAGCAAGGATTTATGAAGACTACGGCGTAGCTCACTTCATGACTACGGCGTAGATATATACTAAAGGGCATTACGGAGTAGCAACTCTCCACCTACGGTGTAGACCCCAATTTGAGGCAGTAAAGAACTCACGAGGCCAAAGAAGAAGTTACGGCGTAGTTACCCTAACAACTACGCCGTAGAAGCATCCAATGAAGAAATTACGCCCGTAGCACTTGATCAAGCTATGGCGTAGTTGATATTTACAAAGGCTACGGCGTAGTAACTCAATCAGCTACGCCGTAGCAAAGTCGGGCCTATAAATACCAGCCCTAATTTCGAGTTTATTTATTCACTTTTCACCACACAGAAGTTGGGAGAAACTCAGGAAGCAGGAGGAACGAAGTTCTAGCCACATAGAAGTCATTTCCAAGGGAGGATTCACACACCAATCATAAGTTTATCAATTCCTTTGTCTTGTATTCGATTTATGTTTAGATTTGTATTAACTCAACATTGTTTTATTGCAATTATGAATATGAGTGGCTAAACACCTCTTGGTGTTAGCCTTGTTATGAAATTGTTGTTGTTATGATTTAGTTTTCTATGCATCTATTGTCTATTGTTTGTATACTTTAACGGCGAGTCTTAGGACACTATAGTTCCAGTAGTGTTGAGCATTGGTAGTTCCTTGGAGGCTTGGGGAATTAACCCTAGGAACCAAGCCGATAGGGATGTGACTTGGTAATAGCAATATCATCATACATGTGCGAATTAACCCTAGGAACACCTATCAATGCGATACGCTTAAAGGAGTTAGAGGGGGTATAAGATCTGACCATGCCACATCCCGCTAGATTTGTCCATGTTAGTAGAGGTACTTAATGACTCTTACATCTTCGTAGGTTCACGCCGCCCGATGAACCCTCGACTTTTCAATAATCGGGGACATGACAAGGTGTAAGATATATTTAGGTGATTTAACCCTCTGATCCTGAATGAATGTAACTCCCAGACGATATGATAGGATGCACTTATAGAAAACTAATCATAATAATAACAAGAGTAATAATTAGGTTAGCACTATCTCTCTTTTATTGATATTTTCCATTTAGTTACTTGCGCTGTTATTTACATTTCTTAGTTAATTAATCTTTCAAATCATAAAACCCCTTTTACACGTGACACTAAACTTATATAGACTCAAAACACATAGCTCATGGGACGACCTCGGCTTACTAACTAGCTATACCTCACACGACCGGGTACACTGCCCGATGTGCATTAGGTAGACCTTAGGTAAACGAGACATTTATAAATATTAAAACCTGGTCGGTAAAACCTGCATCAAGTTTTTGGCGCCGCTGCCGGGGAGCTATTAGGAATTTATTTGAGTTTTTAATTTTAGTTTTTATTTTTATTTTTATTTTCAGTTTCTCACGATCATTTTCAAGTTTCAGGTACCATGGCAGAAGTTGACATTGACAACCTCACGCTTGAAGATTATTTGGCTCTTACACGAGAAGAGCAAGGGCCTGGTTTGGTTAGGCCAGCTATTGGGGATGACGTTCAGTTCTAAATCAAGAATCAATTCATAAGGGAACTACGAAAGGACACATTTTCAGGGAGCAAGAGGGAAGATGCTCACGAGCACATTGACAATGTTCTTTACATNAATTTTAGTTTTTATTTTTATTTTTATTTTCAGTTTCTCACGATCATTTTCAAGTTTCAGGTACCATGGCAGAAGTTGACATTGACAACCTCACGCTTGAAGATTATTTGGCTCTTACACGAGAAGAGCAAGGGCCTGGTTTGGTTAGGCCAGCTATTGGGGATGACGTTCAGTTCTAAATCAAGAATCAATTCATAAGGGAACTACGAAAGGACACATTTTCAGGGAGCAAGAGGGAAGATGCTCACGAGCACATTGACAATGTTCTTTACATTGTTAGTTTGTTCAACATTCCGGGAGTATCTCATGATGCAATAATGCTCAGAGTATTCCCGATGACATTAACCGGAGCAGCCAAGAGATGGATTGATAGGTTACCAGCAGGGACGGTGAACACTTGGACTCTCCTGAAAAAGCATTTCATCCAAAGATATTGCCCTCCTTCAAGGACGGCAGAGCAGCTTGAAGATATTCACAACTTCAAGCAAGATGGGGATGAAACATTGTACCAAGCTTGGGATAGGTACAATGATCTTTTGTACAAGTGCCCTACTCATGATCTCAACAAGCAACAAATGGTTAACATTTTCTACAAAGGGATCAATATCTCCACCCGCCAAATGTTAGATTCTCAAGGACCAATCCCTGGAATGACCCCTGCTCAAGCCTTAAAGGCGATTGAAGATATGGCGGACCACTCTCAAAAGTGGCACGAAGGTGGAAGTAGTAGAAACATTGCTGGGAACTCGGATGGAATTACCCTCATCACCAACAAACTCGAAAGCTTGGGGCATGACATGAAGAAGCTCAAGGAGAATGTTCACGCCATTCAAGTTGGTTGCGAGATTTGTGAAGGACCACATTTATCTAAAGATTTTCCTTTGAACGAGGACGATAGAAAAACTGAAGAGGTGAAATATGGGGAAGGTAGACCATTTCAAAGTAACGGTTATCGTACAGGGCCATCTGGGTACAATCGGCCACCTTATGGAGAAAGAAGATCAAATCTTGAAGAAACCATCAATAAATACCTTAAAGAATCAAGAAAGAAGCAGGAGGAGCAAGATCAATGGCTGAAGAATTTCTAAGAAGCCACTAACAAGAGCCTTATGAGCCATGATGAAGTCATCAAAAACCTTGGAGCTAAGATAGAACTCTTGTCAAATGATGCCAAGAGACAGAATGAACAAGCTAAGGTTTGCATGATTGATGCATCTCCCAATATAGTACCGATGCAACAAGGAAGGAAATTACTTGATAATGAGGAAACAATTTTCACAAAGGAAGATGCCACACAAAACGAAGAACTAAAAATTGTGAAGACTCAGCTAACCAATAAACAAGGTAATGGCCAACCCAAATATCCAATTACACTTGAAAAGAAGTACCATTGGTGCGTTGCCATACCGGTAGATAATCGGAAGTCCTACGACCTATGGCCATCATGTGACCCCAGTAAGGAACTGTGCGACGGGGGCGGTGATGAAGAGAAACTATGAGGGAATAAACATTTATGGAGTTCAACCCTTGATCAATTTAGAAAAAAATTGAAATGGAAAAGGATGATATCTTTCGACCAATGGGTGTTAATCGTCTACGGAAGAGTTGATAGGGATAGGAAAATGGAAATTTGGGAAGAAATTAATCAAGTTCACAATGACGACCGTTTCCCAAACAATGAAGTAAAAGATGATCAAGCTCTAACTGGTAATGACGACAGTGGCAAGAGGCATTGGTGCAAAAAGTTTAGGATACACCATGATGATGGCATATCATTTTGGGCATCATGTAATCCATACGAGGACGAATGCGATGGCGGATCCGCCAAGGAACAAATTGGGAATGTATCTTACTTTTGGACATCCACCAATGATAATGAGAGGTGTGAACTAGCATGGGTTAAAGGAGTAACTTTCAATGACTGGGTAAAGATTAAGTATGGTAGAACTGACTCCTCAACTAAAGAAAGGATTTGGAAGGAGCATTCAAAAAGTATGGATGAAGAGGAGGACAAGGAGCATGATACAGACGATGGTGAAGACTGTGAGACGAGGTCGAATGAGGATAAGGATCGGCATATTCTCAACTTAATTGAAGAAAGGCTCGATGACAATTGGTACAAGGACACGGAGTCCGATATGATGGGTTTATTAACGCGGATGATGAAGCCTACGAGCAACGAACATGCAAATTGCTCGGTATACCCTACAAGAAACCTCCACCTATCATTACTGAAAATTTTGAGGTGGTTGGATATTCAATTGGACCGGACGAAAACTTTACCAAGATTGAAAGCCAAGGAAAAGAAGAACTGCTACGCACCTCTACGAATGTCGCTTGGATAAGACAACACCTAATGAAAGAGATGGACGAGCGTAGGCAAGTCCGTCATCAACCCACTTGAAGGCTGTGGCAGTGAGTCTAACTTAAAGACTCGATAATAAACAAAAGTGCTCTTTTGGGAGACAACCCAAATTATCCGTTTCCTTTTATATTCCTTTATTTTGTTGGTTTGGTATGCTTTGTATTAATAATTTGCAGGTCCTAGAGGAAGCTTTGCGTTGAGGAACTAATTTTTGGACTTTGCACCAAGAAAAATCCCCCAGGACTTAGCTAAGGCGTAGCCCCCTACATGACTACGCCGTAGCAACCCCCATGTGTCATTCTGGAGATTTTTAGCAACTACGGCGTAGCAACCCATTTCAGCTACGCCATAGCTACCTTCTGAACCTTAAAATCTTATTATTTTTTTTACAAATAATTATTTAAACTTGCATTAGTTTTTAAATAAACTTTGCGGGTGTGTTCCCTGTAAACCCTCACGAGACTTCACTCGTCCACTTGGGACACCAAGTGGTTTAAAAGGCTTGTTGCATACGCTAAATGCAACCGTAATTCCTATGAAAGTGAGTTAGGTTTTTATTTTTATTTTTTAGGGTTTATGCTTTTGGTAGTTGTGTGATTTCAGGGAATTGAAGTTTGCTCATTAGGCGAAGCGAAGACACGTTTTCCAACATTATCCTTCTATCATTTTCAAGAGCAAATTTCAGGGAAGTTCTCGTTCTAATTCTACTTTTCCTCTTTATATTTATTTTATTTACAAATGGGACTTTGTACAACTCAAGTGGGGGGATGGGAGTAGAATTATTTACTTGAACTTTATGTTGCCCCATTTTTTTCTAGTTTATTTTGAAAAATTATGCCAATTTAAAACTTTTGACATGTTTTTCCGAACCTAACTAGAATAGACCTTAGCCGAGCACATTAACCCTTAATACCATGGTGAGGTTTAGCCTATTTCAGTTTCCCCTGTTTTACCCCAAAACAACCTAAATTATGAGTGTGCCGGTAGTTTGTAAACTTTAGAACTTGGCCTTTACATCATTTTGAAACCATAGACGAGTAGTGTGTTGAGATTTCTTGATACATTTGGAAGAAACTTTTTAAGAAGACAATATTTTAGGATTATCACCCAAATAACCTTTATGTTTGTGTTTATCGTTTAGTCACATTGACTATTCGACCCCCGTGTTAAACCCTTTGTTGCACTCACCTTTAGTGCAAGATACGCCTAGATATACCCTTTTGAGCCTATCCTTTCGTTTCTTACCATATTATTGTTTCGATACACCTATACACCTTAGCCTTCCTTGTAGTCTTGGTTTATGGTTGAGAAGTTGCCACTTGTTCTAGTTTGAGGTTCAAGTCAAGAGATTCAAGAATCACACCTACGTTGAAGACAAATCTTTGAAGATCATGAGAAAACCCACTATTGTACATGTATAGTTCATCTCAAGTGGGGGGATATATTATTTCTTGTATGTAGATATGTTATCTTTGGTGCAACCTTGTATAGCACCGTAATATGAGCTTTGAAGGAATTAGTATCGAAGAGGCCACTTCGGTCATATATGAAGAATGAAGTTGTTGGTTCTTAATCACCAACATGATGACCAAGTGAGGTGCCCATCATAATGTCCGCTAATGGTACACACTTGTTACATGATCCAATTTTTGCGTTTTGAAGCTTGGACTTTGGATGAACGGCAAATGGTAGCAACTCGGTTATAGGCTAAGACTATTTGCTTTCTTTTTCCTTTTACACCATTATTGTGCATCCCATGTCTTATCCTACCCTTTAGTTGTGAATCATGCTTAGGTGAAGGATTTGAGCAGTCATTGGTGTCTTGCCCGGCGTTCCGGTCATGTACTATTGCCTTTGTCGCCTTTGCCATAGTATGTTAGTAACAACACTACACCCACAAGCCTTATATGTGTTCACCCAATATTGCGTTTAAAAATTGTTTCGACCTTAGCTCTAGTGGTATAGATTTGTATAACCGCCAAGCCTATGATAGAATACATTCTATGACTGTGCTTTGAGTGATCACCCCGAAATTAACA
>LBNU01016277.1:244728-260696 GCA_014162995.1 Artemisia annua
CCAACAATCGCTCTTACACTTTTTACCTATTTGGGCATTTTCAATACTTACGTAAACAGGAACACCATCAAGCTATACATAATTTTGAATCTAACCAACAACAAGAAAACAAAAAACATAACAAAAAGGCATCTTTTTCATTAAAAGATCACCAAGAATAGTACACATGGTCATCATAAGAAATCAGTCATCTCCATATACAATAAAAATCGATTGCAATTAAGTAAACAAGCCTACATATACATAAAAAAAATCTCAATCAAAGAAATTCCAACCAAGACGAAAAGGGGGCCAAAACCAACCAAACAATATTGAACCAAAAGCAAAGCCTGCCAAAACCAAGGCCACTCCCCCATCTCCAAATTCACAGAAGCCCGGCTTTCACAAATAGGACATTATCAACTCGGCTACAGCAAATTCGAAGGAGACTAACAGATCCGACCAGTAATGGGAATTTTCGTGGGTTGTTCGGTTCTCGGCGATTGGGTTGGGGTCTCGGTGGGAAGGGGAAGTTACGATGGTAGTGGATGCATGTGGTGGCGGTGTGTATGGGCTGCGGTGCCCGTTTCGAAGTGAGCCTTTTGGGGTTGTGGTGTGCTAGAAAGAGGAGAAAGGAATAGAATGAGGGGTTTGTATGTGTTTCGGGTCTGTGATTTATAGTTGGGCTGTGGAGGCATCGCCAACTGAATGTCCACCTTTCATTTCTTATTTAGCAGCAATTTTAATTTACAGCCAATCTTTATATTTTACCAACCCAAAGATCAAAACGAACCATGGCATTTTTCCCATAAATTGTATACCAATATTTTATTACAGCCATGCATTTCATTGTTTCCATATTTACATTCAAACTTACAGAGATGTTTCATAATTACATGCAACTTACAGCCATGGCATAATTGACAGTAATATGGTCATCACCATACGGATATTATGACATTAAATTCAAAGAAATCCATATTGATTACTTTCCATGCCTTTCTCTTGACATTTAATTCAGCCAGCGCCCAATTAATATTTTCGTTTCACAGTGTGGCAGGGGTTAAAAATCGGGATTGACCAAAAGCTTAAGTTTCTTCACAAATTCCACAATTCCACTTTTGACCAATAGTTCTCCATTTATATGTAGTAAAAGTACTAATTAGACAACTTAGGGAACAAGGTAGGGTTTGGGAACCCCCCTTGTGTGTTCGACCGGCCTAGCATCCCTAGGGGGTGTTCCGGATCCTTCTTGTTGTCTAATTACACTCTAGTACCTTTCCTTTTCCTTTTAACGATATATAGTCCATACATTTAATAACTAACGATCGTTAAGTCCGTGAAGTGTTTACAAATAATAAATATACATAACATTTAATATTTATTATTTATGCTTTTATTCTCGTTTGTATTGTGTGCAATCCCGAGGTCTCGTGTTCGATTCTAGACATTTACACGTTAATAAAATTAACCATATTCCAACAGCTCCCACTTGGTTATTTATTAACAGTAAAATGACATTGGTCGGCGTCTTGCAACACTCCAATGCCCCTAGTTCAAACCGAGCTGAGTTTCCTGGAAAAACCCTTAACGATTCATCGTTATTATTATCCTATTGTTTCTAATACTCTGATTAATAAAGAAATAAATCTTTATTAAACTCCAGTTTCTCGTATCTCACTAATTGAACAAAATTACCAAAACATCTGAACGTATTCCAGATAGTCTTTGGGCGTGGCCACGCAAACATTTTGTCAATCCTACGAGCGGCCCATAGTATTAAACTTCAAAACAAATTTGAAGGAACAAATTACATATTGACTACGAGACTAACCCATGAACTTTGCAACACTTCTGAAAACAACCCTTATAACTACCAGTTACGGATAGCGGTAGATTGCTCCACAAAAATGCACTACATTCATGACACTTATCTGGTATCTCAAGTCTGAGGACAACTAATTATGATTTACTTAAATAAGTAACATCATGTAGTTTGGGATAAGTCCTATATTCAATTCATTGAATATCTTAATTGTCTTCCCTTAATAATATTCCCATATTATTAACCAACAACATACAGTTTTAGAATAATAAAATTATTCAAGGATATAAACATGAAAAAACAGGATATATATTATTAAAGCAATGTAAATAAACATAACCAATACTTTATTTCATTGGAAATTAATAATCGTACATTACATCCTTTATTCAAATACTAATCACAAATGGGCATGAAACTTTCAGCTTTACGAAGACCTATTCCTTCAGCTAGCTTATAAAGCTTAGTGTCAGGTAGAGCTTTCGTCAATTGATCAGCCAAGTTATCATCTGTGTGAACTTTGAGTAAATCGATCTCTCCAATCTCCACTTGCTCACGCACGTAGTGGTATTTGATCGGGAAATGTCTAGTGCCCCTCATGAGTCCAGGCTCATGGGCAAATGTGATTGCAGCAGAATTGTCACAATACATTTTTATAGGTTGCTGAATCGATGGCATAACTCCAAGCCCCGAAACGAACTTCCTAATCCAAACAGCTTTCATTGCAGCTTCTGAAGCAGCTACATACTCACTTTCTGTTGCAGACATAGCCAATATACTCTGCTTCTTGCTCCTTCAATCCACATCACCTCCATTAATGACAAAGACATAACCCGTCTGAGACTTCGTATCATCCTTATCACCTTGCCAGGAAGCATCACAGTAACCTGTAACATCAAGTTCTGCATTTGGATCTGGATTTCCCCCATAAACTAAGAATACATCTTTAGTAGCCCTAAGGTACTTAAGAATATTCTTCACAGCAGTCCAATGAGCTTCACCTGGATTTTGCTGAAATCGACTGGTTAAGTTCTGAGCAAATGCCACATCTGGCCTTGTGCTTTTCACCGCATACATTATATATCCCACAGCCGAAGCATAAGGAACTTTCTTCATGCGTTGCACCTCTGCAGGTGTTGAAGCACACAGTTTGCTACTCAAGCCATGGTGTTCTTGCATTGGCAAATTTTGCATATTGAATCTCTTCAATATTTTATCAATGTAAGCACTTTGGCTTAATCCAATTAATCGCCGAGATCTCTCTCTATATATCTTAATTCCCAGAATGAATGCAGCTTCCCCTAAATCTTTCATAGAAAAACACTTTCTAAGATATGCCTTGACTTTTTGCAAACTTGGAATGTCTTTTCCCATGATCAATATGTCATCGACATATAATATAAGGAAAATTACATCACTCCCACTAGCTTTGTGGTATACACATGGCTCATCAAGATTTTGAGAAAATCCAAATCTTTTGATTTCTTCATCAAATCTTTTATTCCATTGACGTGATGCTTGCTTCAATCCATAAATGGATCTTTGAAGCTTGCATACACGGTTTGGGAATTCTGGATTGACATACCCCTCAGGCTGCGCCATATAGATGTCTTCATCTAGGCGACCATTTAAGAAGGCGGTTTTGACATCCATTTGCCAAATCTCATAGTCATAGTATGCAGCTATGGCTATAAGAATCCTAATGGCCCTAATATCGGCTACGGGAGAAAAAGTTTCTTCGTAGTCAATACCAAACGTTTGAGTAAACCCTTGAGCTACCAAACGGGCCTTATAGGTGTGTACAATGCCATCCATATCAGTCTTTAACTTGTAGAGCCATTTACTCCCAACTACCTTGGCACCAGGAGGAAGGTCTACTTCAGTCCAAACTTCGTTATCATGCATGGATTGCATTTCCCCATCCATAGCAACCTGCCATTTAGCCTTTTCAGGACTTTTCATGGCAGCCTTATAACTAGTAGGTTCATTAAGATCCCCTAGTATAGACTGATCGCACTCTACATTAAGACATAGTCGATCAGGTGCTCTTATAGTCCTTTCGGATCTACGGATAGGAACCACCTCAACTTCTGGTGGAGGACCCAGACTATCTGGTTCTTCAGGAAGTTGACTAGTGTTTTCAGAAGGTAATGCATCAACATGATCGTCTTCCAGATCATACTCTCTCCCACTGAATTCTTGAGATATGAGTTCCTTTTCCAAGAAATCACCATACCTTGCAACAAACACTTTGTTTTCAGGAGGATAATAAAAGTAGTAACCCATCGTTTCCTTTGGGTATCCTACAAAGATGCATTTAACAGATCTTTGTTGGAGCTTATCAGCAGAGTCACGTTTAACATACGCCTCGCAGCCCCAGACCTTTAGATAAGACAAGTTAGGCACTTTACCGGTCCATAACTCATATGGTGTCTTATCTACCTTCTTTGTGGGAACCATATTGAGAATGCGAACAGCAGACTCTAAAGCATAATCCCAAAACGAGAAGGGAAGAGTTGTTAGATTAAACATAGATCGTATCATATCTTGCAATGTACGATTTCTTCTCTCAGATACACCATTTTGTTGTGGAGTATATGGAGAAGTAAGGTGCTGGACAATTCCTTCCTTAGCTAGATAATCTATAAACTCTTGACTCAGGTATTCACCACCTCTATCGGATCGAAGAGCTTTAATCTTCTTTCCGAGTTGCAACTCTACTTCTGCTTTAAACACTTTGAATGTTTCAAAGACCTCATGTTTATGTTTAAGTAAATAAACATAACCATAACGACTATAATCATCCGTAAATGTTAAGAAGTAGCTAGCACCCCTCCTTGACACATGTCTAAGTGGTCCACATACATCTGTATGAATAAGACCAAGTAGATCAGAAGCCCTTTCAATCCTATTTTTAAAGGGTTTCTTTGTCATCTTGCCCGCAATACAAGATTCGCATTTATCAAATGATTCATCATTGATCTTTTCTAAAAGCCCATCGCGTTGCAGCTTTTCCATGCGAGTCTTGCCAATGTGAGCAAGTCGACAATGCCAAAGATAAGAAGAATCCTGACCTTTCTTGATTCTCTTATGGTTGATGCTATAGACTGAATTATTATTGAAAGCATTATTATTATCATTCATGTCCAATTCAAAGATACCATTCACAGCAATTGCGTTAAAATAAAAAACACCATTTAAAGAAACTGAAATTGCATTGCTTGAAATAGTATGATGAAATCCAAGATCCAACAAACATGAAAAGGAAATGACACCTCTAACAATTGACGGTGCATAATGACAATTATTTAAAGATAGTACGAGACCCGAAGGTAACACTAAATTAAATGTTCCTATAGCTTCAACTCTTGCAGGCGCTCCATTACCAACGTGCAAGAATTGTTCCCCATAGGCAAGCTTCCTCTCCTCTCTAAACCCCTGCAAAGTATTGCAGATATGAATTCCACAGCCCGTATCATATACCCATGAATTCAGTTTATGAGATAAAGAAAATAATTCAATCATAAAGAACGCACCTGAAGTACTGGCTTGGCCAGCCTCACTTTGCTGCTTCTTTTGTCGCAAGTCATCTATGTAGAGCGCACAATTGCGTTTCCAGTGCCCCGGTTGATGACAGAAGTGACACGCCTGATCCTTCTTCGTAGGAGGATTCACCTTAGGCTTCTTGGGTTGGTTTTGATTCACCTTTGGATTAGGTTGATAAGCCAGAACCTGCTTGCTTTTGTCAGCCTTACCCTTACCCTTGTTCACATGCGATTTCTTCTGGATTCTACCCCCTTGAATTGCCAACACTTGTGGGGTAGGAGCCTTGCCCTTTGATGGTAGATGTCTCTCATAATCAACAAGCAGTGCGAGTAATTCAGAGACTGTCTTCCCCGAGCAGTGCATGTTCCAATTTTGCACAAAACCAGCAAAGTCCTTGTTAAGGGATCTGTTGATCAAGTGAACTTGAACATTGTCGGGGTAACCAAATCCGATTCTGTAAAGTTGATCGAAGAATTCCCTCATCTCATTTACATAATCTTCAACTGGTTTTCCATCAGCATGCTTGCAGCTGTGTAGTTTGTCCAAAGACTCGTACAATTCAACTGCTGGAGTTTTTTCATAACGCTGCCTAAGCTCGTTAATTATGTCATACGGGAAATAATGCTCAAACTTCTTTTGCATTACCGGTTCCATACTTTGAAGCATCAAACAACCGACTTCATTGTATTTACCAAGTGTGACTCTCCATTCAGCCTTAACCTGCTCGGTCGCTGTAGGACCAGTAGGCTCATCAGGGCAACGGGTATTCAAATAATCGAGTTTACCGGTCGCTTTCAAGACAATTCTAAGCGAACGGTACCAATCATTGAAATTCTTTCCAGTCAATTTGGCCCTTTCAAGATGATTCTTGAAAGCAGCAAACACGGAGTTATCGGGTTGAGCCATTTCTACAGAAAGAAAAAGTTCAAACATTAGTATTTTCGATAAGAAAATATTTTCAAGTAAACATAATACCCATGGAAATATTCATATAACCATCTTAGTTTCTTGAAAATCTAGGATCCAACTTTTCATAATTTCACTACGTCAGTTGATCTGCCATATAGTGAATCTTTACAAAAGATGGTAATCTGTCGAACAATAATTGGCAAACAAGTTTTCCAATTCCTAGATAATTTATGGGATTTACTTCAAGTTGATTCATCAACTTGCCATGTAAGCATGTTTCATCCCATCACATGCCTTAAGTTCTAGGTCTCACGCATCAACTTAATTAAGTCGTCTAACTTAGAACCTGCAAATTATCCATGTGAGGTCTCACGCTCACTCGGAAATTTGCCTTGTCAATAATCTTTGGCCTAGGTCTCACGCATACCAAAGAAAAACTCCAAGTGTCCCTTATAGTTAGATGGCATGTGACTTAAATTTTTTAGGGTATTTAATTTTGATGTGTCAATCAAAACATGTATAAAGATGCATGCACTCATCTTTATGACATAGGTTTTTCAAAACAATTTTATAGGTCCGATTCTTTACATGAGCACAAATCACCAAGGTTTTAATTGAGGCGTTGAGCAAATTACAACATTGCCTTAAGATGCTTCGTACTAAAATTGGCTTACTTGGTAAGTTCAATTTGACGCACAGGCGAGCATAGAGACAGAATGTTGTCTCTCTAAGGCCACAATTTAATGCGAAACCACCTTATACCCACTTTACAGTTTGTCAAATCAAGTCCGCTTTTCAGACCATTTTAGTACAGTTGCATCAATCAATTAAAAGTTTATGATTAAAGCTCAAAACTTGATTTCACCTTTATTAATCCAATTAATTTTTCTTTTCAAAAAATTACCCTTGTTATTGCTTACAATTTGATAAACAAATAACACATAACAAGTAATTTAAAAGAAAACACATAACCAACTAATAAATAAATAAAGCGGTGAAAACAATTAGCCACATGCAAGCTTAATTAGATAAAACCCTAATTAAAACAATTCTAGGTTTATAATGTGTATAATCAATCAAAACTTTCACTTTGCACAAGTGAGCATCATACATCGAATCATCGATTGCGTAAGCTATGATTGGTTAGTACACCACATAACAAGTAAATTGATTTTAATTATAATAGGAGTCTTCCCCAATT
The DNA here is from genome assembly GCA_014162995.1 of Artemisia annua. NCBI lineage: Eukaryota > Viridiplantae > Streptophyta > Magnoliopsida > Asterales > Asteraceae > Artemisia > Artemisia annua. The sequence goes on from LBNU01016277.1 coordinate 252,189, forward strand.
TTAGATCTATCTAATAATTAATATGTGAAACATATACTTGCATATAAAACAATAATATATAATCCATGACTAACATGCATGTTTCGTCATGGATTCATGCAAACCAATTACCACATAGTTCACATAAACATGTAACAAACTTAGGGTTTCTAACCAATTAATAATCTTAATTAATTAAACCATAAACCCTAAAACCATGTTACAAACCTAGGGTTTCTAATTAATTAATCAAATTAATTAAACACAAAACAAAACCCTAATTAGGGTATAGGTTGGAAATCGACCCCTAAAATTACGGTTAGGGTTTATTTTTTCTAAATTTTTTTTTAAAGAAAACCCTAGAAACATTAACATGTCAATCTAAAAAAATCAAAGATACGTTTTTTATTAGTTTTAGTAAGCAATTACATGTTATACATGGCTCGTGATGCCACTGTTAGAATTTGATAATCATGACTAGCATATTAAATTACTAATATCAAGTAGCACAAGATGCGGAAGCATAGGATCACATATAACAAATAATAGTTAACTAAAACATAAATAGAAAACGTACCGTATGCGATTCTTGATTGATGGAAGAACAAGTGATGAACCCTAATTAGGGTTTATATAGATCAGTGTTAAACCCCTTACCTTTTTGTTTAACGATCTCTTGATAACAACAATAATCTGTTATTACCTCGTTCTTGTACACATAAACTCAATTGAAAAAAAGAGATTGCAAGATCAAAGTGTAAACACTTGTTTTATAGAAAAAACAAATCGACAACCCTAGGGTTTAGGGTTAACGATCGGCTAGAGGACAAGAGAAGGAGAAGAAAACTTTAGGGATAGAGTGTGTGTACCAAAGGTGAGAATGAATGAACCAATGCCTTTGTATTTATACTAATTAGACAACTTAGGGAACAAGGTAGGGTTTGGGAACCCCCCTTGTGTGTTCGACCGGCCTAGCATCCCTAGGGGGTGTTCCGGATCCTTCTTGTTGTCTAATTACACTCTAGTACCTTTCCTTTTCCTTTTAACGATATATAGTCCATACATTTAATAACTAACGATCGTTAAGTCGGTTAAGTGTTTACAAATAATAAATATACATAACATTTAATATTTATTATTTATGCTTTTATTCTCGTTTGTATTGTGTGCAATCCCGAGGTCTCGTGTTTGATTCTAGACATTTACACGTTAATAAAATTAACCATATTCCAACACTTTGTTTATTGCTTGTTTTATATTATTTTATATGAGAATTGATACTTAATCGCTTACTTTTATAAATATCAGTTATAAATAAGCATTTGGTGAAAGCTAGCTATTTTGGACGGAAATTGGAGCAAAATTGATCAAGCTGGAAAAGTCTACTAAACTAGAGGAAGATACACAGTGTCATTCTAGATAGATACGTCGTACATAAAGACTTAGACGATTATGAAGACCATTGCCTGACTTTGAAGTATACGTCGCATGGATTTATCCCATGCATCGTATATTAAACCTTGGTCAACGTAAGAAGATACTGACTTGTTCTATTCCAGATACGCGGCATAACATCTCATAGATGTGACGTATCAATCTCAAGACTTCACCAAAAATCCAAGATATTGAAGACATGCATACGCCATATTAAGATTGAAGGTTTGCCGTATCATATGGCGGTGTATGAATTTTTTTGAATATTTTAATTTTGGACCCCACATGAAGTTACCTATATCAACTTAATGGATACGCCGTATCGATTCTGTCTCCAGAATGTATAAATACCCTATTCGACTGCCAAAGTCGACACACATACCATAACACAGAAGGTGACGACTTGGCAACACAAGACACACCCAGAAGGACGAATTAAGAGAAATAAGAAGGTCCTACTAGTACTTTAATTTATAGGAATATTCGTTTAGTTTGTATTAGTACTCTTTTAATCGTTGAGTTGCGTCTTTTTAACTATTTGATCGGGCTTAATTGTTTCCAGCTTTTATAAAGAATATTTAATGTTTTATTGGATCCTTATGCATATGTTTTGATTACATATAGAGTTTATCGTGCCTTGTCGACCTTAGGCTCGCATAATTACTTCATTAACATCGTTTGCATGATTAATGTAATCCCCAAAAGGGATAAATAATATGTAAACCTAGTAATCATTAAGGTGGACTTTATGCAGAGATCTGATTAATCATGGCAGGATTAGTCCGTCGAGAAAACTTAATACTCGAAATCTAGACATTGGAATGATATACGCATACACGTAAGAATCCATTGAGAGAGATGTTGGGATATAAAGTCAAAGTACTGCTGAAGATCAAAGTACTGCTCTTATAAAGAAAGTCAAGTACTGCTTATGAAGAAAGTCAAAGTACCGCTCATCAAAGAACTGTTATGATAAAGGACTGATATGCAAATCGTTTAAGGATTGTTATATAATTCTAGAATATTCTTAGTTATTATATTAGAGTTAGTTTTCTTGTCGTACAAGAATTGTAAACCGACTAGGGTTTTCCTTATGCCTATAAAAGGACCCCTAGGTTGGCATTAGAGATATACACATGCAAGTACGATATTAGAGTTATTTAGCGATTAGGGTTGTTAGTCAATCTGTATATTAAGCAAGTTCAAAGTTTGGTTTTAATATAATCGTTAAAGTTTGGTTATTCTTCTTAGCTTTGTTGAAGTAGATTCTGATACTTAACAGAGTTATATCAGTGTTTCATTGTTAGTAGTTTTGAAGTTATTCAACGTTACTAAACCCTTACAAGCTACATAGTTAGTTTGGTCAGAGTATATCTATCCAACAAGTTGTATCAGAGCTTGTGTGGAGACTCTGATTAAGAAGAAACCTTAAAACCGATTTAACCTTAAAACCCTAAACAATGACGACTGAAGTTACACCAATCCCATCCATCACCTCACTCAGAATCCCTATCATCAAGAAGGGAGAATATGATCTCTGGAGCATGAAGATGAGACAGTACCTTGTCAATGGTAATGTTGTTCTTGAAGAACTTGTAGCAGTTGAAGGACAACCTAAACCACCTTATCCAACCTTGCCAGCAGCTACAAAAAGAAATCAAGAGAAGGCTCTCAACATACTGCTGTCTGCTATACCTGATGGACACCTACTAAAGTTTCATGATGCTAAGGATGCTAAACAATTATGGGCTGCTATCAAGACAAGATTTGGAGGTAATGATGCTTCAAAGAAGATGCATAGAAATTTATTGAAGCAACAGTTTGAAACATTCACTGTTGGTGAAAGAGAAGGTCTTGATGCTGCCTATGACAGATTCCAAAATCTTCTTAGCATGCTAGAGTTATATGGTGCAGAGGTATCTGTTGAAGATGCAAACTTAAAGTTCCTAAGGAGTTTGCCATCTGTATGGCATGGGGTTGCTACTATGATTAGAGGACAACCTGGTTTGGATTCCATGGACTTTGATGATCTCTAAAATAATCAGAAGGTGTATGAGCATGAGATAAATGGTCACACAAGTTCAAGTTCTCATCAGAAATCTCCAAACATTGCTTTTGTGTCTTCTGAAAATAGAAGCAGTACTTCCACTAAAAGTACTGCTTATCCTGTTCAAAGTACTGTTGGTGATAAACAGAACACTTGCACAACCATGATTACCACCTCTTCATCACCATCCAACAACACCAACTGTGATGATGTTGTATGTTCCTTCTTTGCTCAACAAGCCACCTTACCTGTTACTTATCAAGAAGAGTTGATGCAAATTGATGAAGATGCTCTAGAAGAAATTGACATCAGATGGCAAGTTGCCATGATTACTGCAAGGATCAAAAAGTTCATCAACAAAACAGGAAGAGGTATTGATTTCAAAGCTAAACAAGGGATAGCTTTTGACAAGTCTAAGATTGAATGCTTTAATTGTCTTAAGCCTGGACACTTTGCAAGAGAATGCAAGTTTGCTAAATATCAGGCAAACAGAACTATTGACCAACCCAAGGTTGAAAGAAAAGAAGTTCCAATTACTGAATCAAAACCAAAAGCTTTGGTGGCTCAAGAAACTCTATCAGAGATTGACTGGGGCAATGAATTTGATGATGAACCAGTCACCTACTGTACTGTTGCATTGGAAGATTGGAGCACAGCTTTTGATGAAGAACCAGGATTTGCTGCTTTGGAATCAAGAGATGGTCTTGGAAGCTTTGATTGGAGCATGGAGAGTGAAGAAGAACCTGTTCATTTTGCTATGGTAGCTACTTCACCAAGTTCATCCACTATCTCTGAGGTATGCTCTAAATGTAGTAATTTTTATCAAAAGTTACTTAAAGAATATGAGACTGAAAGGGATAATTGTAGAAGGGCTAGGTCTGAGGTAGCTGGCTATCAATTGACTTTAGATTCAATGGAAGCCAAAATAATCACTCATGAGAATAATGAAATGGCTTGGGCAGAAAAATATGAGCAACAAGACTATCAATTAAAATTGAGTGAATGGAAGTTAGGATGTAAAGTTTCTTAAGTTGAAAAGCTCACTAAACAAAGGGATGATTTGCTAGAAAAACTTTCTAGTTAGAAAGAATCTGGTCTTTCACATGTTAGTTTTGTTGAGAAACAAAGAAGAGCAAACATTAAAACTGGACTAGGTTATGGTGTTGAGTATAGTAGTTCAGAATAAAGTCCCACTAGTGATAAGGAACAACTTAATTCAGAGGTAATTTCAACTAGTAATGAAGAACTCACTAGCTCAGAAGAAAACACATCTAGTGATGAGGAACCAATTAGTCAAACACCTCCTGAATTTAAGAAAGAAAAGGGATATAATTCAGTTGCTCCACCCACTGGTAGCTTTCAACCACCTAGGACAAATGTTTCTTGTTTTAGAGTAGACAATCTAGAATTTAGGAAAAAGCTTACTGGTCAATCTAATTCAAGTCCATCTAGTTCTGAATCCTTAAAAGAAACAGTTGAGAAACCTAAGGATTATACCAATAGGAGTAATGTCAAGGGTTCAGGGTGTGTTAACAATGATAAAAAGTTTTCTAAAGTTTTTTCAAAACTAGTAGTACCTCAAAGTACTGCTAGACATTCAACAGTACCTTCAAGAAGTACTTTTCACAATACTGCTAATTTTAGCAAAACTTTTAATCATTCACCAAAGAGTCAAGATAGTTTTGGTCATAGAACTAAAGGAAGAGCATTTGGGAATATGGATCAAAAGTTATGTTTTGTATGCTATAGTCTTCATCATTTGATTAAGGACTGTGACTTTCACTCAGAATATTTAAGTAAATTCCCAAAGACCAAATCTCCCAACCATAAGCCAAGGGAGACTAAACCAGTTTGGAATTACTCAAATAGGGTTAACCATAGTAATTTCTCAAAAGACTATAGGTACCCTCACCAGAAAAGACCTTTTCAAAGAACAAATATTTCTCAAAAAGTACCTTCACAAAGTACTGCTAGGTTCTCACCCACTCAAGGTACTGCTAGCCCTTTTTCAAATGTAAGACCAAGGAAGTTTAATTCTTATAGACCTAAAAGTCCTTACACTTCAAATAGAATACCTAGATCAAAGAACTCAAAACACAATATTAAATCTAATTGGGTTAAGAAAGAAAGTACTGATGGGGGACAACCAGTACTTTCAGCTAGTAAGGATGAAAAAGAGAGTGTTGTTGAAAATCCAACACAGGTTTTGGGACCACAAACAATAATTCTTGTCCATGTTTTCAAAAACAGTGGAGATTACATACTCAAAGAATTTAAGTATGTCACTCCACAAGGGGAACACAAGTCAGTAATGGCTTGGGTTCCTAAAAGAAACTAACCCTTTTCATCTTTTATGCAGGGCAACCCAGAGGAGGAGCTTAAAGATCATATTATTATTGATAGTGGTTGCTCTGGTAGCATGACAGGAGACAAGGAGATTCTGTCAGATTTTAAGGCTTATTTTGGAGGAAGAGTTGCTTTTGGGAATGATCCTGATGGAGGAAGAATTACTGGCAAAGGAACTATCAAGACAGGATGTATTGATTTTGAGAATGTTAGATATGTGAAGGAGCTTAAGTTCAACCTTTTCTCAGTTTCTCAGATTTGTGACAAGAAGTACCCTGTGTTATTCACTGACACAAAATGTCTTATTCTCTCTCCTGAGTTCAAGTTTGTTGATAATCACTTGGTAACCCTGAGAATACCAAGAACCAATGATGTGTACAGTTTAGATTTGAAGAACATCAATTCTACTGGAAGAGCAACTTGTTTAGTAGCAAAGGCAACACTTGAAGAAGAACATCTATGGCATAGAAGATTAGGACATGTGAATTTCAAGAATATCAACAAGTTGGTTAAAGGCAATTTAGTTCGAGGTTTACCTTCTAAAACATACAAGAATGATCATTCATGTTTGGTTTGCAAGAAGGGTAAACAACACAAAGCTTCATGCAAAAAGCTTGAGGAGAGAACTATTAGAGAACCATTGGAGTTGCTGCACATGGATATGTTTGGACCTATTTCTGTTGCAAGCTTAAACAAGAAGAAATACTGCTTAGTTGTAACAGATGATTGCAGCAGATTTAGTTGGGTGTTTTTCTTGGGATTTAAAGATGAAACCTTTGAAGCTATTCATGATCTTATAATAGCCCTTGAAAATCAATTGAGACTCAAAGTTAGAGGCATTAGATGTGATAATGGGACTGAATTAAAAAACTAGCTTATGGATGAATTTTGTGCCAAGAAAGGAATCAAAAGGGAGTTAAGCATTGCTAGAACTCCTCAGCAGAATGGCGTTGCAGAAAGGAAGAATAGAACATTGATAGAAACAGCAAGAACAATGCTTGCAGATTCTTTATTACCTATTCAATTTTGGGCTGAAGCTGTAAGTGCTGCTTGTTATGTGTTGAATAGAGTGTCCATCACCAAACATCAGATGAAGACACCTTATGAGTTGCTTATGGGAAAGAAACCAAGTATCAGTTTTATGAAACCTTTTGGCTGTCCTCTGACTATTCTAAACACTATTGATTCTCTGGGAAAATTTGATGACAAGTCAGATGAAGGATACTTATAGGGTTATTGTACCAATAACAAAGAATTTAGAGTGTACAACAAGGCTACCAAAAAGGTTCAAGATTGTCTTCATGTTGAATTTCTTGAAGATCAAGAAAATCAAAAAGGTAAAGGTCCTGATTGGATGTTTGATCTTGATATTTTGACTTCTTCTATGAACTATGTACCAGTCAGAGAAGAAAATCAAGATGTTCACAAAGAAGAAGATTTACAGTACATTGTTCATGGAGTCAATATTAGACCTGATGATGTTCCTGATGAAGAACCTGATGAGACGAAAAATGTTACATTTTTAGGGCTCAGTTTGAGTCCTAATTCGTATATTATTTGATCGGATTTCACCCAAAGTCGTTTCTTTTCTCATTTTAGGTACTTTTGAGGAGAAAATCACAAAAGAAGCATTTTCGGGCATTTTCGGAGTGAAAAAGTGCGGAAAACAACAAAATCTCAAAAGACCCTAAATTGCACAGAAGGTGACGACGTCAGAAGCTTCAACGTGACGACGTCAGGAACAAATGAAGTGAAGAAATTGGAAGTTACTCATGACGGGCCAGAGAGTTTTTGGCCTAGTTTGGTGACGACGTCAAAAAGGCCATCACAAAACCCTAATCGTCGGCGTGACGGCGTCACACCTTGGGCTGACGCCGTCAGCCCGTATTTTCTATATATATATGACGAATTTTATTGTTTTAAAGGAGGAACTTGGTGGAGAACTTAAGGGTTAAACCCTAGCTCGTGTATTACAGACCTTAGAGGGTACTTTTTTTGATGATGCACAATGTACTGTTATTGTCAATGAAAATTTTGGTGTTTATAAAATTGTACCCATAGTCCAGCAATTGGTTTTGCATCCAAAGTACTTGACCACAGCAACTTGAAGCAGCCACATACTCTGCTTCTGTTGAAGAGTTTGCCACCACAGTTTGTTTCTTACATTGCCATGACACCAATCTGTTTCCCAAAAATTGACAACCTCCTGTTGTGGATTTCCTATCCAAGCTAGCACCAGCATAATCACTGTCTGAGTATGCTTCCAAATGAAATGGTGAATCTTTAGGATACCAAAGCCCCAATTTGGGTTGATACCTTAAGTATCTAAAGATTCTCTTCACAGCATTAAGATGTGATTCTTTGGGATTGACTTGATATCTTGCACAAGCACATACAACAAACATAATATCTGGTCTTGAAGCTGTAAGGTACATCAATGAACCAATCATTGACCTGTACAAGTGAACATCCACCTCTTTGCCATACTCATCATTCATCAATGGCTTATCTTTCTCATGAGTTTTCTTTGCAGGATTGGCATCTTCAAATCCAAACTTCTTTAAAATGTCAGCCACATACTTATCTTGGCTGATGAATATACCATCATGCAGTTGTTTCACTTGCAATCCCAAGAAAAATGTAAGTTCACCCATGGAACTCATAGAAAATTTATTCTTCATGATCTTCTCAAACTCCTCACA
>LBNU01016277.1:267127-281301 GCA_014162995.1 Artemisia annua
AAAGTCAACAGTTAAAGTCCAAAGACAAAGACGTCAAGCAACCTCGATGACCGTGATGAACTTCTATCCTTCAACAATCCTTCATGACCGATCCTTAGGGGGAGATTGTTAGGATCATAGTTTACAACTATTCAGTCAAGTCTCGATCATTTCAGTCAATGTAATAGGTTGCTAGAATTATCATAATTAGCTACGTTATTTAGTTACTCGTATGGTTTATGTTTAAGTCTAATAAGATGTCCAATGGGCCTTAAAGCCCACGAAATAGAGAGATAGGGAAGAAGGGAATGTTGCCCTACTCTTTTCCTATAAATAGGACATCAACTCTTCATTGTAAAATGTTGGTTAATTTCATATCTTAAGAAAACTCTTGCTCTTTCATCTTTCATATTGTTATTAATCAACCAAGTCTAATTCTCATCTCATTTCTCTTATAAGATTACTTGTGTTTACTAATATGGTGACCTAACAGTGGCCCTTCAGATTGTTTAGTATCATCTTGTAAAAAAGAATTTTCACAAGATTCGTAGTAGAAGCCTTTACTCGAATTGTTAACTTCTTCTTTGGTCATAAGTGCCATGCATGTACCGGTAGGTACACTTCTCTCCTTCTTTTGTTTATTCACCTCGTCACTAAGTTTCTCAATCATTGCTTCGAGGTTTTTAAGAGATGCGTCATGACTAACTAGCCTCTTATTAGTGCTTTCTTGAAATCCTATCAGCCATTCATCTTGTTCTTTTTGCTTCTTGGTTGATTCTTCCAAGTACTTAGTGATTGTTTCCTCTAAGCTTGTTCTTCTCTCATTGTGTGGAGTACGATTGGAGTATCCAGGAGGTCCTACCCGATAACCATTGCCATTGTTTCCTTGAAAAAGTCTTTCGTCTCTGTAATTGACTTCTTCGGTTTTTTTTTCTCATTTTCGTTCAACGGGCAATCTTTTGCAAGGTGAGTTCCTTCACAAATTTCACAACCAACTTGGATAGCATGCACGCTTTCTTTAACCTTCTTCATTTCCCTGCCAAGATTCTCAAGTTTATTACTTAGGACGTTCATGTCGTTCAAACCTCCAGCTGTACTCCTAGTGCTTCCTCCATCGTGCCACTTTTGAGAGTGGTCAGCCATGTCTTGAATAACATCAAGGGCTTGAGTAGGTGTCATTCCTGAGATAGGTCCTTGGGAATCGATCATCTGCCTTATTGCAATATTAATACCCTTGTAGAAGATGTTCACCTTTTGCTGGCTATTCAAGTCATGTGTTGGGCACCTGTATAACAGGTCATTGTACCTATCCCATGCTTGGTAAAATGTTTTGTCCCCTTCTTGTTTGAAATTACGAATCTCCTTTAATTGTTGTACCATCTTAGAGGGAGGGCAAAAGCGCTGAATGAATATCTTCTTTAGGAGATTCCAAGTGTTGATGGTTCCAGCTGGCAACCTATCAACCCATCTTCTTGCAGCTCCCGACAGTGTCATCGGGAACACCCGGAGCATGACCGCATCATGAAAAACTTCTGGAATATTGAAGAGGCTGGTGATATAGAGCACGTTTTCCACATGCTCATAAGCGTCTTTGGCCTTTGTCCCAGCAAAGGGTTTCTCTCTCAATTCTCTCATAAACTGCAGCTTGATCTCAAACTGAACATCCGCTCCAATCATTGGCCTCACAAGGCCTAGTCCTTGCTCATCCCTAGTCATATCAAGGTACTCTTCAAGTGTCAATGTGTCAATATCGATTACTTCCATTGTACCTGAAACTTAACAAAATGTGAGAAAACAAAACGAAATGTAAAAACTAAAAACTTAAATAACAATCCTATTATAGCTCTCTGGCAGAGGCGCCAAAAACTTGATGCAGGTTTTACTGACAAGGTCTTAAATTTATAAATGCTCGATTACCTAAGGTCTACCTATATGTACTAACGGACAGAGAATTCGGTCGTGTGTAGACTAGTAAGTGTAAAACCGGGGCCGTCCCAAGAGCTATGTGGCTTGGATTATTTCTAAGCCTAATGTTACTAATTAAAAACAGATTAAAAAGGAAATTGATTGATTGATCGAATTAAAAGCTAAAAGCAAGTAAACAATTAAAATAAGCGAAATGAATTGAAAGTTGTGAGGAGTAAGAGAGAACTGTGCTAACCTAATTACTCATTCTACAATGTTCATAATCATGTTTCCTATTAAACTAATGTTATGCTTCAGGTGGGGCGGCCATGTATCACTAGGTTAATATGGTCAAGTTCCCTAGCCTATCTCCCCCGAATCCTACCAGGAACCACAGGCACTACCCCATGCTAGTAAGTTGATGTACGATAGACGGGTTTGAGTCATTAAGTACCACTACATGCTAGACTTGTCTTTTTAGGGTCCGTTGTCACGATCATAGACCATACTACAATTGCTTAAGTTCCTCCACCCCGGAAAGTGGTCCTATGGTCAATTTGCATACAAGGTTTATGGTTGGTTGTCATCCCAACCATATCCTCGCAACTCAACTAGGCAAGGGTCCTATTGTAGCATCCCGTGAATTTTCATAAGCCAAAATGACTATTATGCCCTTTGACTTTAACTTTTGACTATTTGACTTTTACCGTAACGTAAAAGCAATTACTGTAACCGGTAGTTAACCGGTAAATTTTTCCAAGTTAAATAATTCACTCTACTTTGAATTATTACTCTCTGAACGTTTTCGTTCATCTCTGTCTATTTAACGAGAAGATATCTCGCAAAACGTGAAAGTCACACGCAACGAGTACCGGCACAACCCATAATTTTTCAGACTATTATTCTAAATAGTAGCACTATTGACGGTTACCGGTGATTTAAAACTTAAAAGCTAGAGGATATATCGCTTTTCTTGAAGAACGATGCTGACACCGCATTATTAATGGTTTAAAATTCGATAATCATTATTCATATTCAATAATCTCATTTTTATATTATCATTATAAAAACGCTACCAGAAATACATTTCTCGCGAATTACCAAATTGATGTATCGCAATTACACTCTAGCTCAACGAGACACGGGGTACACGCAATGCACTCGATAATAATAACTCATTGTCTTTATCCTATAGTTGTACACCGCCTCATTTTCTCTTCATATTAGAAACATATAGATCAGATCTATCATTCCCTCTCTCTCACATCTCTCACTTTCTCCCTCTTGCACCGCCTCTCAGCCACACCACCCTGCCACCGCCATACCACCATCCTCACACCGCCGTCACCTTCAACAAGACAAGGAGGATCTAGGATGTGCTTATTATGGGTTGGTAAAGGTTGGTTTGGTTCGGATTAATCATCACCGCCACCCTAACTATGGCGCCACCATCATCAGCCGCCTCCATCCCATCTCTTTCCTCTATCAAACTCGAGGGTATGTCGAGACCTATATTATCTTATTATTTTCTGTATATAAAACACAAGTCTTACAATAGTTTTCGTGGAAATAAACTGGATTAAAACATGTTTCTAACAATGATTCGTGTGGATTAAATCATTTAAAATGATGTTGCCGTTTGGTTTTGTTCTTGGGTCGGGTCAACATCTCGTTTGGGTTACGGGTCGAGACTCGTGAGGTCATAGTTTGGTTCTGTAATTTGTTTGAGGTTTTATTGTTTTGGTCAGTTACAACAACACCAAATAGGTGTTTGTTTGTGTTCGGTTTTCGGTCAGCAGGAACGACCCATGAGGGGTTGTTTGTTTATTTTAGCTTAACAACAATAATATGGCAAGAGTTGGCTTAAGACTTATTTTTTAGAATTGCTTATTTTAAGCTGCTAATTATAATTGCTTGGTACAGCCTAAAGGGTGCGTTTGTAAGCAGTAACAAAAAGGGATGTTTGGTTTGTTTCAATTCACAGAAAGACAACCACAAGAGTGGTGTTTCGTTTGTTTGGTTATCTGCTAGAAATACCACCCAAAGAGGGTGTTTAATTCATCGTGTTATGGCCCCAACCGAGGGGTGTTTGTTTGCTGCAAACGCAACCCCAACAGGGGGTGTTGGATCTGCATATTCCCAGCCCACCAGGGGCATTTATATCTGCTCATTTCAGCACCAGTAAGGTGCGTTTGGTTATGCTTATTTGCAGCCCCGAGGGGGTGTGTTTCATTGCTGATTTTATGCACCAAAGGGGTGTGTTTCTTTGCTGAATTTTCTGCACAAAAAGGGCATGTTTGCTACTGAGTTTTCTGCACCAAAAAGCATGCGTTTGCTGCTGACTTTTCTGCACAAAATGTGCATATAGAGCTGCTGATTTCAGCCCCTAAGGAGTGCGTTTTGTTGCTCATTTTTCTGCACAAAAGAGTGCATTTGGATCGGCTTATTACAGCCCCTAAAGGGGTGTGTTTTGTTGTTTATTTTCTGCGCAAAAGGGTGCGTTTGCATCTGCTTATTAGAGTCCCTAAAGAGTATGTTTTGTTTATATAGAAATGGGTAATCTGGACAGAGCCCACAACTACCTTGGGAGTAAACTAGTTTTACAACTTTAAGATTTCATGTTAGAGAATGTGTAATGTATTCTCAGTTATCGAGCATATGTCTAACGTGAAATATATTTGGGACTTGGTACTTAATTCGGACTCGGATATATACTTAGACATAATATTTTAGACATAACGGACTTATTATATTATGGATTTTCAGACTAAGACTATTGGATCAAATATTATTGGACGGACTTAAAATAATAGACTTTGGACAAATTGATATATTTTGGACTTGACGGACAAATACATCGGATTAGGACTTTGATCTGTTGGACAAACTTATTAAACTTGCTTTGGACAAGTTGACAAGAATTAGACTTGACATTGAAACTTATATCGAATTAATATTATTTGGTCAAAGGTTATTGATATTAGACTTGGGATTATTAGGCTACTTATTGGACTATTAAGCTTGAACATTGGATACTTACCGGACATGACGGACTTAAGATATCGGACCTAAGATATCGGGCGATCGCCCATTGGACTATTATACTTTGCTGTGCGTTTTGTCTCGAGTCCATAATTTCATACCACCACACGAATTATGATACTAAACTTTTTACAGACATTGATACAAAAATTCCACGAAAACTAAAACATATTATCTTTTGAAACTCATACGTATCATACTATTATTACGTAACACATTCTGAGATAAACTACATAATCATTAGGTCGTGCCGAATTCCATATCATTGTGCTCTAATTCTTGACATCACTTATGTTACTGTTTTGCCATACTCCTTGGCACAGTTGTGTTACTTAGATCACTACATTTCAAGGTGAGTTCATAGCCCCACTTTCTATCGTTTAACTATTTTATAAACTACTTGGGGGAGATACATGCTACTACTTTTATTATGATCACAATTGTTTGAAAACTGTGCTCTGAACTGAATATATTATTGCTTGTGTCTAAGTTGTTTATGCCAAAAGTCCCTCACATCATGGACCATTAATCACTTGTTGGTGCAAGTGAACGCTGATATAGTAGATAGGCCTATCGGGATTGACGAGTCCCTGTTTGTGTTAGCTGGATAAGTAACCAAACACACTATATTTGTAACTCTAGGTATATGGCAAGTACCTACACGGGGGCCATTATTTTCCTATATATCATTGTTGATATATACCGTCAGTTTGCGTGCCATGAGCTTAGATGCAATAATATACTACTTTTGAATTATGGGTGTATAACAATGTAACCCACTGTCTATTAGACTTGAAATCTTGTGATCAACTGCTTTGCTATAAACCTATGAATTCACTCAACCTTTGTGTTGACTTTTTAGCATGTTTATCTCAGGTACGAAAGTAATTAGCTGGCATGAGAAGGCGCACGGAAAACATTTTGAAGACAATGCATATATTATCATTGGAAAAACTTTACAACTTTAATGTTGTACATTTTTTTAAACTTGTGGGACCTCTTGTAAACTCTGATATTTAATCGAATGATAACTATTTTAAAACGTCTCATTTAGAGTCGTTTTCTGTAATTTGTACTTTGTGCTATGAAGTAATACCCCAGTGATACAATCTTCCGCTGCGATATATTGGGGGTGTTACAGATTGGTATCAGAGCTACAGTTATAGAGAACTAAGTTGCATTTAAACCTAGACTATAACTGCTCTTTACCCACTTTACTGATTATTGTCTTCTTCATTCCGTGCGCCATGCCTACTCCTCAACACAATACTGTACTATTGATATACAGACTGTTTATATGAATGATTGATTAAATATGACTACGTATGTCTACTTGAAGGCATTACGACACAACCAGATTTCCCCGATCATACACATTTTGTTGTGATCTACGAGAATTTACTCAAGACATTGTAGTTGATACAATGACCATTCTTATATCTCAGACATTGTGAGATATACAACCTGCTTATTCATATATCTCAGACATCGTAAGATACACAATTGGCCTAAATATATCTCAGACATTAAGAGATACACAATGATATTATCTATTTCTCATACATTGAGTGATGTTATCTTTTTTTCAAGCATTGAGAGATACACATTAATCTTACTTATTTATCCGACATTGTGAGTTGCACAATGGTCTCTCTGGTATTTCTCAAATATTGTGAGAAAGCTATTTCATAACTATGAACTGATCAACTCTTTTGAACGTTATGTTAGTTTCCTCTGATTATCTTACTCCTCATCATTGAAGATGAGAGTGAATATTCATTTTGTGCTTTCGGAACACCTACAACATCTCGTATTACGCCACCATGTAACTCATCGGTTAAGTACGAGTGTTTTGTCGGAAATTCTTAAGTAGGATGATTTATGATATCCTTATTTGAATAGATTGGGACGCCTTTTTATTCAAATAAAGAAATTGTGAATCGCTGAACAATAAGTTTATATTTTGTTATTTACATTGTTTGGGACGCCTCTCTATGTAAATAATGAATTACAAACAAGTTGGCTTATTTGTATCCGATAAAACATGAGTATAAACTCGAACTTAAAAATCTCCAGTACACTACCACTCAGCAAAAATCATAAGATCTCATTTGAACTATCTGAGTTCATTCTTAAGTTATCACTTTTGCCGTTACAAATCTTCACAATTATGGGCTATTTATTGAGTTAACAGACTTGTTACACTCTTGACTTGGTTCAATCTCGAACTAACAAACTGGGTACGATATTTCACCACCCATCACATAAGATTTCCCACGAGCTCCTCCCATTTGTTGGCTTTTATTTTAGAGACATTGTTTATCAAAGCGTCCTCAATCTCCATATCTCATTACCGTTTGTTACTGTTGTTATTATTGCCATTATTGGATCCTTGAGCCCTCCGAGCTCCTACAACTTGATCCACTAAGTTACGAGACACCTGAATTACTTCATCTTGTGTGAATGGATCAAACAAAGTTTCTTTCTCTTGAATACATAGTGGAAGTTCTTAGATGAACTTTTCCCAAAACTTCTCATTGGTTGAGACCATCATTGGGCACACTACTACCAACTCTTGAAAGTGATGAAAATGGGTCGTGATATCAACACCTCTAACATCAAGGTTCCAGAATTACACCTCTATTTCTTGCACCTCAATCCGAGGGCAATACTTCTTGATCACTAACTTCTTCAACTTAGTCGAAGCAAACTTGTAAGCATTCTCAATACAAATAGGTTTTAAAACAGGATTCCACCATGATAAAGTAACGTCTAGAAGTATGCTTGTGGCATATTTAACTTTGTAGTCTTCAGCACAGCTGCTGATTGACTCTGTCCTCTCAAACCAACGAATCAAACAAACCGTCAGTAGATAACACTCACTGAACTTCGGGATGAAGTTCCCTTACAGAAGTACCCCCACCTCTTCTCGGGCACATCATCAACTCAAAACACAAAATAAATCATGAGGACATGATTTCCGTAACTGGTGGAGGCTGTAGCATCCCGTGAATTTTCATAAGCCAAAATGACTATTATGCCCTTTGACTTTGGCTTTTGACTATTTGACTTTTACCGTAACGTAAAAGCAATTACTGTAACCGGTAGTTAACCGGTAAATTTTTCCAAGTTAAATAATTCACTCTACTTTGAATTATTACTCTCTGAACGTTTTCGTTCATCTCTGTCTATTTAACGAGAAGATATCTCGCAAAACGTGAAAGTCACACGCAACGAGTACCGACACAACCCATAATTTTTCAGACTATTATTCTAAATAGTAGCACTATTGACGGTTACCGGTGATTTAAAACTTAAAAGCTAGAGGATATATCGCTTTTCTTGAAGAACGATGCTGNCACATCATGGACCATTAATCACTTGTTGGTGCAAGTGAACGCTGATATAGTAGATAGGCCTATCGGGATTGACGAGTCCCTGTTTGTGTTAGCTGGATAAGTAACCAAACACACTATATTTGTAACTCTAGGTATATGGCAAGTACCTACACGGGGGCCATTATTTTCCTATATATCATTGTTGATATATACCGTCAGTTTGCGTGCCATGAGCTTAGATGCAATAATATACTACTTTTGAATTATGGGTGTATAACAATGTAACCCACTGTCTATTAGACTTGAAATCTTGTGATCAACTGCTTTGCTATAAACCTATGAATTCACTCAACCTTTGTGTTGACTTTTTAGCATGTTTATCTCAGGTACGAAAGTAATTAGCTGGCATGAGAAGGCGCACGGAAAACATTTTGAAGACAATGCATATATTATCATTCGAAAAACTTTACAACTTTAATGTTGTACATTTTTGTACACTTGTGGGACCTCTTGTAAACTCTGATATTTAATCGAATGATAACTATTTTAAAACATCTCATTTAGAGTCGTTTTCTGTAATTTGTACTTTGTGCCATGAAGTAATACCCCAGTGATACAATCTTCCGCTGCGATATATTGGGGGTGTTACACCTATGGTCAATTCTCCTCGCATACCAAGTATAACCGGGTGTTTTAAACTACCAAAACTAGAGGATCTCAAGACAAACTAAGACTGCACACACGTATAAGCATTAAGAAAAGTACGAAAACATAATTAAAACAATATAGGAATCATAACTATGCTAGCATCAGAGGTGCTTAGCCGATCATATTGAACTTAACAATTGAATTAATGTTTACAAACGCCTTGTATTCGAAATGTAAAGACAAAAATGAAATGCTAAAACTTATGGTGTTTAGGCATGAATTCTCCCTTGGAAAGCCTCCGTATGCTGTTGTAGAAGGGCCTCCTAAAAGCTCCCAACGATCTCTGACTTTGTGTGTTAGAAAGTTGTATGACAAAATGCAAACATTAAGGTTGTATTTATAGGCCCGGCACCAGCTACAGCGTAACTCATAAATGTTTTATGGCGTAGCTAGTGTAACGTGGTATGATCTTATCCATTATCACTAGTTACGGCGTAGTTGGAATGGTCGTTATGCCGTAACTCCAATTAGGGTTTCGTGTTACGTCGTAGTCTTCGAGTGAGTTACGCCGTAGCATTCTTCTTAGATCTAAGATCATCTCGGTGTCGTTGCTACACCGTAACTACATAAGTGGTTACGGCGTAAAAACCATCTTCTAGGAAATTCAAAGTCTTGGATAAGCTACGTCGTAACCAAGAGTTGTGGTTACGCCATAGTTCTTGATTCGAGCTATTTTATATTTGAATTCCTAGCTACAGCATAATGGAGAGTTTGAATTACGCCGTAGCTTTCTTCAGCATACTAAGTATATATGTCTTTATGATTTCTTTCCATTTTTTGCATCTCTTTAGCTCCTATGCTTACTTTATGACCTGAATACAAAATATAAAGGAATTAGAGTATATATCCAGATAATTAGTATAATAAACGAGCATATAAGGGGAAAATTGATATTTAAATATCAGGATTATTTGACGTCATCAGTATGATCCTCCATTATGCGTTTATGAGCAAATTTTTGTTTTTTGTGGATGAAAGGCGTTCAGGCCTCCATGAATGACGTCTCCAGAGAAATTACAGAACGTACGTATACCACCATTTTTTGTTAACACCTGTGTTAATATAATCAAAACTAGTGCAATCTTCATTAGTGGTTAGCGGAAAATAAACCTAAAATTTAAAAATTAAAAATATGGAAATCATCAGGTCAGTCGATACGCCGCATCCACGGAAAGGGATGCGCCGTATCGAGCCTGGAATTAATACGGGTCAGAAAAAATGATACGCCGTATCCTTAACCAGAGATACGTCGCATTAAAATGACTGACAGAAAGTTCAATTTCACAAAATAAAATTTGCAGAAAAATAAAAGATAGATATGACCTGTGCAGTCGATACGCCACATCCATGTAAAGAGATATGCCGCATCGAAGTGCAGGTCTGACAGACTTGATAACAAAATAAAGTAAAAGATAAATCTGGGTTGTCTGCCAGTGAGCACTTATTTAGTTTGCACGAGATTTTCCATTTCCATCTCCTTCATAATCCCGTCTTTAAGTAACCAAACATTCTTTCCACTAATTGGTACATCTTCTACATTAATCTATTTCATCCGAATGTAGCACCTATCATCATAAACTTCATATCTCTTTACCACATAGGTTTCTACTTTCATTGTATGAGGCTCATATTTAATCCCTTCATGTTTCAATCTTAATTCTTCTTCTTCTTCAAATTCCATGTGTCGTCACTTGAGAATGATTCGTAACCTTCGTTGATCTTTTCCCTAATACGTTTAAGCATTTTCAACTGGACGTTCCTCTTATTGTCCCATCCCTTGCAATATTTCATTATTAAGATTCTTAGCACCTCACGGAATTGCACTTCATGTTGTATTTCATCAATGCTATGCGCTCCTTTCATATCAAGTCTATTGTAACACCCCCCCAAAATTAATCGCGGCGGAAGATCGTGTCACTGGGGTATTACCTATTAGTTCACAGTACAAGATATAGGAAACGATCTAAATGAGACGTTTTGAAATAATTTATCATTCGATTATTATAAAACATCAAAGTTTAACAAAGAGGTCCCACAAGTTTAAATAATAAACATAAAAGTTTAAAAGTTTTATCGAATGATAATGATGCATTGTCTTCAAAAATATCCGTGCGCCTTCACATTTTACGAGATAATCTCTCGTTTCAAATCAAATGAGTTCAGAACAGTTTAACAATGAAATAAAAGTAAGAATAATATAATTTATTATAAAAAAAATGAGTCTGAAAATTTATGGGAACGTGTTACTCGTAATATGTCCGTTGTATACACCGGGCTAGAATTACGGACCCTTAACAATGGAGATTTCGGAAGAGAACTTGATCAGATGTAGAGAAAGTTGTTGAACTTCAGCTTTTGTAGATGATGAATCAGTTTATAAGAATTATAGGAAAATGATGAACAATAAAACAACAACAAAATAGTTCATGAGGTAATAATAAATCAATGTTTTGAGTTAATAAGAGAGGGGTAGACTAATTTTAAGAAGCAACAAAATGGTTTATTGGATGGTGACAAATTCGGCAAATGACAGGATGATTTGTATGATGATAACAAACAGTTTACTCGGAACAAGTCCAAAACAGTTTATGTAATAGGAGTATATCAGTGATTTAGTTTATAGACGATGGTAAAGTAGTTTGTAAGAGAGTGGCAAGAAGTGTATTAAAATTTTAGCGAAATTGGTTTAAAAGATGGTAGTAAACTAGTTTTACAAGGTAATTTACCAAATGATTTGTAAATGGGTGACAAAATAGTCAATTCTGATCTAGTCAGAGCTAAAATAGTAGTGAATCATGTTATTAGTTTATAAGGTAGTAGTGGGGTAATTTATGTGAGGGTAGTAAATTGGTTTATAATGTGGTGATAGAATAGTTTAGTAATCTTGGTGAAATAGATACATAATTGGGAGAAGTAGAGTTTGACATGGTGCTATAGAGACCGAGTATAAAGGGTTAAACAATCGGTAAAGCATTTATAAAAATAACCTTTATACAAATAAGAAATAGTGCTCCAGTAATTAGAAATAAATAGCCGAGAGATAATCAAGTGAATATAAATAGTATTTATATATATAGTATCAATAGTGGTGCTTCAAAAAATAAGTAGAAATGCTCAGAAAATATAAGTGCACGGGGAGTGAGACAATCAAGAGAAACTGATAAACCGTAACGAGTTTCGTTATTATGTGAAGTGATATATATAAGGTTATGAAATAGTTTAGAGACAATTGTAATCACATACAATGTTCTGAGAAAAAGAAAGACCATCGTGCAATCTCACAATGTCTGAGAAGTAAATGAGATTATTGTGTAACGCACAATGTTTGAAAAGTAAACGAGACCATTGTGATACTCACAATGTCATAATAGTGAATAAGACCATTGTAATCAACTACAGTGTCTTGAAAAAGTTTCATAGATCACAAGAATGTAAGAGTAGGCATGGCGCACAAAATATGAAAGACAATAATGAGTATTATGGGTTAAAATGTAAGATGTAGTTATAGTCTAGGTTTAAATGCAACCTGGTTCTCTATAACTCATGCTCTGATACCAATCGGTAACACCCCCAAAATTATCGCAGCGGAAGATTGTGTCACTGGGGTATTACCTATTAGTTCACAGTACAAGATAGAGAAAACGACTCTAAATGAGACGTTTTGAAATAATTTATCATTCGATTAATATAAAACATCAGAGTTTAACAAAGAGGTTCCACAAGTTTAAATAATAAACATAAAAAGTTTAAAAGTTTTATCGAATGATAATGTTGCATTGTCTTAAAAAAATTTCATGCGCTTTCACATTTTACGAGATAATCTCTCGTTTTCAAATCAAATGAGTTCGGAACAGTTTAAAAATGAAATATAAGTAATAATAAATATAATTTATTATAAAAAAATGAGTCCGAAAAATTACGGGTACGTGTTACGACGTACGCGGTTAAGTTCTCTCGGTAAAATAAGTTTGCTTAAAATAGGATAATAAGTAAATGTAAATAGTAAGATAATGACCCAAAATTTCACGGTCGTTACATCTATTGAAAAGAACATCCTTCCATTCGTTATCAACTTCATTGATTAGTTTAGCGTGCTCAAGCCATTTTGGTTTCTCATTACGGGGTTCACACCTAGCCTTTAACAATGGATTATTATTGTAATACAATGCCTTGTCGTTTTGATGCCAATAGTTGCTCCGAATGTCATTCCTTGATGTTCTTCCCCTCTCATGTTCCACCAATAATCTTCCAATTTCATCATAAGTTCACAATCGAGTTTATGATAATTTCCAAAACATATTTCGAGCCAAAGACAAAAGTCTGCACTGTGACAAATGGTATTTTTCATAAATTTAATTTTATAATAAATTTCTATTTATTATATTTACTTTGACCGGTATATGCATTTTAGCACATTTCTGCATGTTTCTGCACGTTTCTGCATGTTTTCGGGAACTGTTTTGTACACTGTAGCTTACAGTGACTACTGAAAAAGTTTATTTTCGTCAGTAAACACAAATTAATCCATTTCGGATAGTTACTGACAAGTTTCGTAATTTACTGAGAGTTTCTCAGTATTTGCTGAAAACAACGTCGCACGCGAACCGACACCACAGTAATTGTGAAAAAGGTCAAGTAAATATATTTTTGAGTCAGTAAACTCATTTTATTACTTTTCTGACTAAACCGTGGCTAAAACTTTATTTTATGTATTTGTGTCCAAAAACGTCAAACCGGGACGTAACGGTTACATTTAAGCCTAAACCGACACACGATACACCAAACCGGGACAAATAATTATATATTCCCCCCCACCCCTTTGGTACCCAACCGGCCACCTAACCCCCCCCTCACCAACCAATGGAATAAACTTTACATCTAATATCCAATAAAACATCTATAAACCAGATACATGCATTATCCAAATCTAATATCACAAACCTTATTATTAGAACTAGAAAATCCCATGCATCACACAACCCACAACACAATTCTCTCTAAAATTTGAAGATCAAAGACACTAGGGTTTGATATACAAGTATTTTGGGGTTATATATTTAGTGAATTGGGTAAAATGGAAGTCATTTGGGCTCTCCTTTTTTGCTCTCCTAGCACGTTCCAAACACAACCCATTGTAAGGATCTCAAACTTTTCTAATCTTGTTTATTTACCATGTTTTTATGAATGATCTAAGTGTTAAAA
>LBNU01016277.1:294772-305457 GCA_014162995.1 Artemisia annua
TCTCTCCAAAGCTTTTTCGAAAATCATTTAAATCAATTGGGATCACAAAACCTCAAAAGATTTGAAATTTTATGATCGGTGGAGAGAATGTGATTTAAATAAAAAACTGATTTAAATGTGATGTTTTTGGACTCATAAAGATGCTTTTGGACTTAAAAGAACGCTCCCTTATGTGCAAAAAATTTAAAGATTTTGGATTTTAATCAAAGCACATATTAAGGGGGAGCAAGTGATTGAATGTGATGTTTTCTTAGCTCATGTTTTTTAATGCTGCAATTGTGAAACCCTTTTTCAGAAGTTGAGCTTTGAATTCATCATTTAAATGTGATGTTTTTATTGGATTAAAAAAGAAGTTTTGGACTCAAAAGATCGCTCCCGTATGTGCTAAAACATTTTAAAGATTTTGGATTATGATCAAAGCACATACTGAGGGGGAGCAAGTGATTGAAAAATGATGAATTAATGATCTCAAATGAATGCTCACCCGTATGTGCCAAAGTTTTAAAGACTTTCAAAATTGATTCAATCAATGGGCACATATTGAGGGGGAGCAAGTGGCTTAGAGTCTTTCGTGTGTTTTTACAATAATAAGTAAAGACTGTGAAATGATTATGACTCAGAATTTGACTCATGAATTGACGAAACATGAAAAGTCGTGAATCGAAAAGACTTGTCCTAGCCGGGTAATAATTTCAAGCTGGTCTAACCAGTGATGTAAACGTGACTCGAAAAGGACTAGTCATAGTAGAAAGTACCAGTTTCGAGAAACTCTTCTTAGATGTATACTTTGACGGGTCTAACTTCCTTTTAAGGAATGTTAACAACTTCAAGTTAGTTATTAGGGCTAGTTATCACCTAAAAGCTGATAATGGATCCCTTTAACTAAGCAACGTAAACGTGTCCCTCGGGTATATGCCTATCAAGAGCCAATCAATTCAAATAAGTGCAACTCACCCCGACATGTGCAAATTTCTTCCTTTACCTATGAGCACATGTTAAGAGGGGAGTATTTGAAAATGATAAAACTCTCAAGGTGTCAACAAAACGTGTTTATTTTTCATAAACACTTTGAGAGAATTTTCAAAGATTTGGTTATATGGAGATTGTGGAAAGATACCAAAAGACCGACAACTTTTATTAAATGCATGGAGTTATAAGGATGGTAGGGTTAGGTATTTGTTCCCATGATCCACCAGAACCGGAAGGATATTCCCCGGGACAATCCAATAGATAGATTAGAAGTCCTTAGGAATGATTGAAAAAAAGGAGAAAAGTGAGAAAGGGAAGAGTGCCGACTAAGACTAAGCTAGGACTGGAACAAACCCAACAAGGTTCTAGTTATGAAGTCTTGGTAAGCACTGAAGGGGTTGAAGAATTAAAAAGAAATGAAATGAGAAAGGGTGAAAAGAAATAGCCCTCCAATTATTCAACCTTAGGGCAGACACCGGGTTCAATTCATATGCTACTGATTGTTACCAAGGTAACATCGGTATTGAAGATTAAGACGTCATGGACCCAGTGACGCACTGCACTAAACCTTCCAGCCACTCAAGTTCTCTTAAAAGAGCTTGTTTCATTCTCACGGGGAACGTTGTAAACTATTGACTTGTCTCTTAGAGCGAGTTGATATTGAAACAGGAGACCCCTCCCTAGTCTCCGCATAGGATAACCAATGTGCACTTATCGAGTCTAGAGCCAAAGAGATGCATCAAAAGATCTCATAGGTACACTTGATACTTATACACTGGTGGTTCAACATTAAGGGCACCAGGTGTAATACTTCGAGTCCTACGCAGATCTTAGCAATCTGCCGAGAACACTTATGAGGGAATATACATAAGTATTTCCCAATGATTGAGTGGAAACTCCTGCCAGGGTCAACATCAAGCAGCCCTGACAGCAGGTCACTTCGGTAATCACTTGTGGGTTACGCTTAGTGTTCGGTGGTGTTCCAAAAGGTCTACAGTCGTGGGGTGATCTCCAGCGACTCACCTAATCGTTGGTGTACTTCGGTATGTCAGTGTAAGCCCTTTCGGGGGCATCCGATTAGGAACGGCCTTGGTAAGGATTAGAGAAAGTCTTCACACTATGTTGTTGACTATCTCGAAGTCCAAACTTGTAAGTGCCGGTATGTTTATTACTAACCAAGTTTTATGCAGCTCAACATACCATACTTACCGTGATCACCACTATCACTCAAGTTCCACATGCTCATGCCAACATCTACAAGGAGTCGTCAGAGCTTTTCAACCATGAAGATCTACTCAACAAAGATGTATGAGCATGTTGGAAAGGCGTAACCTCTCCAAAGACAAAGAAGTTGACGATTGATGCCGATTGCTGAAAAGATGCCGATTCATCATTACATGCTTACACTTCAACATCATAACACAAGATATCATGATCAAAGAATGGGCTTTGACTATGCTTCCACAACTCTGATGCAGAAGATCATGAACAATAAAAGTGTAAGCATGACATCACAAAGACTATCACAACATCACGAAGAGACACATACACTCAAAGATGACTTGAAGCTAAATATATGGATGAAGAACGAAGAGCAAAGTCAAAAGATCATCATATACATCAAGAAAGTCATCTTGAGTCGTACATCAGTGAAGAATCAACGACTACGAGCTACAGAAGTATCTACAAAGATCTCAATGCAAGAAATCAAGAATCAAGATCTACAATGATATCAACAAGGGTGACCTCTCTTAGGGGGAGATTGTTAGGAATACGATTTTGGTATAAGAAAGATTCGGTCACCCATAAGAAAGATTCGGTCACCCCCGACATGATTAAGCATTGTTTAGCTCGTAGTTGTTATACTAGTTAGTTAAAAGTAGTTTAGATGTAGATTAGTTCGCGGAAGAAGGACGGGTCTTTACCCACTGTATACATGATCCGCAGCCCAAGTGGCACGCCCCAAGTGGCAAACCCCCATGTATATAAACCCCTCTCCATCCTTGGAGAGGGTAAGCCTTCTCATAATTCTATTTTCTTTTTTTTGGTTTTCTCTCTAAGGCTTCACTTCTTTCTCTCTCTACTTTCTCTCTCTAGAATTTCTTTCTTTCTTTCTTACCTTCAACGAGCCAAACCACAAGTATATTTGTGTTTGTGATGTTATCTAGTATTCTACAGTTTAATTGATTGACTCGCGTTAGGAGTATGAAAACTGGCTATTTTCTTATATGTATTAGCTTGAACGTCTTACTAAACGCAACTATAGAGTGCACTATTGGTTTTTCTCGTTGTATTCATTGCATGAATTGCGGCTTGTAGATTCTAGAAAACTTAATAGACTTTAAGGTTTTTAAAGGAGACTTGTACCTTCATTGAGTTTGGGACTTCGGCACCTCCCCACGACCAATATTAAGTAATACAACGCTTCAATTAAAACAAGGATATGACAATTCGACAAATCAGTAGGAGAAACTAGTGAGTAAAGAAATCTAAATGAACACACTATCCCTATCATAAGAGTTAAGACTTTACTTTTCTTCTTTATATAGTTTAGAAGTTAACTATATTTTTGGTCCTTGTGGTTTGGTGCGTATTTCATTTTTGGTCCATATTTTCAAAAAATTTTGGTTTTAGTCCAAAACCGATAGTTTTGTTCCACTTTCAGTCCATTTTGATAACGAAGTTAGTTCAGTTAGTTAAGTATAATGGTAAAGTGGCAACATCAAACCTTCATACTAATGGTCTTTTGCAATGTTAGTCCTTTATACCATAGATCGTTTGCAACTTTGCCACGTTTGTCCTTTATACCAATAATCGTTTACAACATTAGGCCTTTCTACCAACGATCGTTTGCAACGTTAGTCCTTTTATATACGTATTTATTTATGTTTATATATACATCCTAGACACGTTTTTCCACGCATTTTCACACACGTTTTATTCACGCGTTTTTACATGCGTTTTTATATATGTTTTTACACACGTTTTCCATTTTTTCCCAATTTTTTTTTCAATTTTTTTTCGAATTTTTTCCCAGAAACATGTGTAATTTAAAAAAAATCTAAAACAAATTTCGAAAAAAAAAATATTCAGAAAAAATTTCAAAGAAAAATTTTAAAAAATAATTTTTTGTCACACCCTGAATTTACCTGTTATGGGCAGCGGATTTGAATACCCGGGTGTAACTTTCATGGCATCCCATCACAAGATTATATTGAACGACCTAAAGTGTCGTTTAGAAAATACACGTTTGATCATAAATAAAAATCAGAGTTTACAAACATAGGTCCCAATGTAAGTTGCAAGTTTTGAAAACAAGTACAAGTTTGATCAAACGATACATAAGTGCATGAAAAACCGTGATGCAAGTCGACGCCGCGACTTCAAAATGATGGTCCATATGCATGTCCATGATGATGCTAATTACCTGAAAATACATTGCTTAAAACGGTCAACATAAAGTTGGTGAGAAATCATAGGTTTATAAACAGTTGTTATACGAAACCACAAGTATAATCTGTATGACATAAGTCACGTAAAAATGAAGTACAATAGCCTTAAGCTCATGACCCCGAAACTAGACCAAATGAGATGCCCCTCAAGAGAGTGTTATGCCGACACTCTAAGTATGATAAAATGAAATGCATCCGCTAACGGACGTTGGTATGACCAACACGGATGGAGGCGTCACCCTCAATAGATCTATCCACTCACCCTCGCTTATATATAATTAACGGTCCATGATAATAGGGGACTTGCAATTGGCATATGAGGTAACTTAACCTATTGTACAATGAATTTGATACCTTGGTTCGTATATAAAAATGATTGCAATGTATTCTCCCCCGTGGGATTTGAAAACATTAATAAATGTAAAAACGGGGCTATGAAAACTCACCTCAAGTGATGATGTAAGTACTCGGATTACTTATGAAATGATCGGAACCGAACAATGGAAACACTTGACAATACTAGGCACGAACAACTAGCCGCAACCTAATAATGAATGTATGTATACTACATGAGATTATGAAATGAAATGATGCATGAACATGTACATGTTACCTATACCACTCGTACTTTGAAAATATAAGTTGTCGTCGAAATTCAATGTTGGTAACACTTGGTAAAATATGTACTCAAGTTAGTACGCAAAACTAGTCAAGTAACTTATATTTATATATATAAAGTGTAGGCACGTGTGTCGACGTTAGGAGACCTTGAAAACCATTACGTTGTCGGGTTAGTGACTTGTGATGACACGGAACTCTATGGTTATGAAAAACGGCCCTTCAAGTTTAGTTGCATGAAAACTATACTTAGTACGAAATATATATACTCTATGTTAAAAGCTGTCAAAACAATAAGTATATATCAAGTTTAAAACGTGGCTTTTATTTTCGTTATACGTCCGTTTTCTACGTTCTTTATATCCACACTTTCGTATAAACAAATACTAACATGTTTTTAGAGACCCGGGTCACCTAGGTTTCGCCAAACGCCTAAAATGACCCAATGAATAATTTCCATCAGCAACCCCATTTTCCGGAAAACAATTTTTATCGTTAAACTTATAAAAAATCATAACTCCTTCGTTATAAGTCCGTTTTTGTCCCCGTTTTCGGCCATAGTTTCGTCTCGGAAAGTATTTTCTAAATATTTGGCCAAAAATTACTCAAAAGTTACTGAGTTCACCACGTTTTCATTTTTAGGACAGTAGGTTATGTACAAGTGTAAAAATCCATTTTCCTAGTTAACAACATGTCCAAAAATCATTCCTACAACAACCAATCATCCCATAACCTACCATACACCTTCTTAGGGTGTCATGGGTTCCTAAACATCATCCACCATGATAATCTAACAAGGATCTACTCATTCTAACATCTAGGGCTCAAAAGTTATAAAAAGTGTAAATGGAGTGGTATAAACTAACACATGCATGTAGATCTTGTATAAAATCAAATGAATATCATGAGAACTTGGTGAAATTATGAAAATGAGGTTTGACAACTTACTTGAAAGATTAGTGAGCTTTTGAAGAAGAAAACCTAATAACACCTTGGGTTTTTATTTCAAAACCCTAAAAAGGAGTACTAAATGAGCTTGTAAATTACTTGAGCTTGAAAAAAAAAATGGTTCTTGCTTTGTTCTTGATCTTGGCCGGCCACAAAGGAAGAGAGAAAGAGATATATGTTTTTTTTTTTTTTTTGTAACTAGTATAATGAGTAAAGAAGATTCATGTCTAAAGATATATATTATTATTAGACAAAAGAGTACAAGTATTAATGAGTTAGTGAAATTTTCAAAAGATGTAAGGGATTGGTATGGGGGGGGGCGGATTTGGATGAAAAAAAAGATTTGGTTGGAAGATTTTGTGTATAATGCATGTTATATTGTATATATTTAGTAGTTTTAGTGAATACCTGGTACCGAGTTTGCTAGAAATAAAATTTAACGGTACCAAATAGAATATAACAATGTTGTAAAAATTATAAAATTACATTCCTGATGAGAATCGGGTGTTAAAATAATTGTCGTGTTGAAATATCGAAAACCGACGGAAGTTTAATCGTATACCGGTAAATACGGTAAAATTCTCAAAACACCGGGTAAATTAATAATATAATTTTTATATCATTATAATGAGTATGAAAATGTATTAGGATCATTGTGGGGAGTGTCAGACGTGTTAGTCACATTTAGTGATCGCGTGTTAACGTTTAGTTAAAATATAAACTTACGTAAAGCGTTAAACGTACTAAAAATGTAGATTTGAAAATCCTACGAGTGGGATAGTATGCAAATGTTTTTGTGATGATATGTGGACTATTTCTAGTCCGTATGAAGTGTCCCTACTAATAATGCATGAATTCGCATCTAAACCAAACCGGTTACGCGAATATGAATACCCGTAAACCCCGTTTACGATGAATTGAATGATATGCATGAATAGTACTTTCCCTCCGGGAATGAATAGTGTCATGTGAATAGTAAATTTTCTGAACGCGTCTCGGAATCTCAAATTGACTCCAAAAACGATGAATCCGAAAATGATGAATAGTGAAATGATGAATAGTAAATGATGAATAGTAACGGGTGAATAGTGAAATGTCGAGGTTTGGGAAATGACCTGAAATTGTGGGTTGTGACAACTAGCATGACCAAGAGAAGGAGAATTTCATTACTTTTTTCCCAAAGCATAGCCAGAATTAATACTTTGAAAGTTTGTTTATGCAAAAGCAATTTTTTTGACTAGTGTAGTGACGCAGGATTTATCGACCAGGTTTTATCATTTATAAGTTGCTCGTCTACCTAAGGTTTACCTAATGCACTATCGGGAAGTGTACCCGGTCGTGTATGGTATAGCTAGATGGTAAAGCCGAGGTCGTCCCAAGAGCTATGCGTGTGGAATCTATTTAAGTTTAGTGTCACGTTTAAGAAGGGGTTTTATGATTTAAATATTAATTAAACTAATAAAACAAAATAATGAAAGCAAATAAAATAAACAAAGGGAATCAGTAGAGAGAAGCAATGTTAACCTAGTTACTACTCTTTTTATTATCATGACAAGTTTTCTAATTAAATGCATCCTATCATTTTATCTGGGGATTTAAGTCGGTAGACTCAGATGGTCAAATCATCTAACCTATCTTACACCTTGCCCTATTCTTACAACCTTAAATTGCAAGAGTTCATCCGAGGGTCGCTATGCCTACGAGATGCAAGAGTCATCAAGCGCCTCTAATAACTTAGAGTAGTCTAACAGGATGCGGGCGGTCGCAACTTGCATCCCCTCTAACTCCTTAAGCAAGTCAGTTTGGTAGGTGATCGTTCGTTGAAATTTCCAAAGGCATGGTGATATTTATATCACCAAGTCACAACCTTATAAAGGAATGCGGCCGGTCGGAACTTACATCCCCATATAAGGAACTACCAAACATCATTACTACCAAAACTAGAGTGTCCTAACTAAGAAAGTATTCAAATAAAACGATAAAAGATCTGTGAAAACTAAATCATGGCAATAACAATTTCATAACAAGGCTAACACATGAAGTGATTAGCCAAACATATAGTAAATTATACCAACAATAATGAATAAAACATAGATTGAATTGGACATAATGTTTAATACAAATTACTGATGGTGATTGCACGTGAATTCTCCCTTGGAAAGTGGTTGGTTTCTGCTGGAAAATCTTCTGAGATGGTACCCTAATCGCCCCCTTGAAAGAGAGGAAAAGAGATGATGAATAGTGTAGAATTCGGCCTCTATTAATAGGGTTTGAATCAACTACGGCGTAGCAAACTATAAAACTAGGGCGTAGTTAGTGTCAATATTTTGCTAGGGCGTAGCTGATTCTTCCGGCTAGGGCGTAGTTAGTGTAAATAATAAACTAGGGCGTAGCTGATTCTTCCGGTTAGGGCGTAGTTAGTGTAAATAATAAACAAGGGCCTAGCTGATTCAGCCTGCTATGGAATAGTTTCTTCAGTTTTTCACTTCCTTCTTAATAACAATGTTGCAACTTAGGCCCTTGTGTTCCTTCATTCTGTTGATGGATTCCAACACATAAATCTGTTTATCCAATATAATTTAAGCTTTAAATACGCCATAATCTTTGTAATTGGTAACTACATCGTAGTCGAGATGTCGACTACGTCGTAGGTCTTTGGTATCGTGAATTGGTCTTCAATAAGTGCTACGGCGTAGGTAGAGAGTACCTCTACGCCGTAGTTGGTGCTGATTCCGCATACTTCAAATATCTTCATTAAGAACCTTCTAATTCCGCATCTTTTCGTTCCTGCACTCATCTTTACCCTGAAAACAGAATATAAACAAATAAGAATATATATCCTAGCAAAATAATACAAAAGATGAGCATATTATTGGGAAATTAACACAAAAATGTCAGAACTATTTGATGTTATCAAATATCCCCCCATTTGAACTCTACTTGCCAATAATTTTCAAAAAGGTATCTCCCATGAATATGGAAGATATGAATCTAAAACTTCCTATGCTAGAATATATCAAAGCCGAAATCCTCACGAAATGGGAACAAACACTCATGCTCACTCTTGAATCTAAGTGTTAATTTCGGGGGTGATCACTCAACGCACAGTCATAGAATGTATTCTATCATAAGCTTGGCGGTTACACAAATCTCCACCACTAGGGCTAAGGTCGAAACAATTTTTAAAGGCAATATTGGGTGAACATATATGTTAGAACCTAAGTTTTCAACGTTTAAGTCAAGTCTCGGTTATTTCAACATTTGTAATAGGTTGCTAAGTTAATTAATCATGTAATATTTATGGATGAGTCCAATACTCGTCCAATGGGCTTTAGGCCCATACGTTTAAGAGAAAGGAAGGAGAAGGGATGTTGCCCTAGCTCCTCTCCTATAAATAGGACATCATGTAAACCCTTTCTCTTGTTGGTTATTTCAATATCATAAGGAAACTCTTGCACATTTATTCTTCATATTTGATCTAATCAACCAAACTCTATTTCTCATCTCATTTCTATTAAATCTATACTTGTGTTTACAATATGGTGACCTAACAAATGGTATCAATCGCTAGAAGAAGGTGTAATCTTTTGTTTTTGAAGCTAACGAACCAAAATCTTTGTTTTTACTCGTTAATCTTTGAAAAAGCTTGCAACTTTCTTGTTTGTTTCGTGTTTCTAATACATCTTTGTCCTCAAACTTGTGTTACAAACTCAAAACAACCAACAAAGTTTCAAATTTTTTCAAAAATTTAAGATTCGTACTATTTGTACTAGTTTTCGAAAATTTTCAAATTTTTGAAAAGTGGTTCAAGTTTGCAACTTTCTTTAAGATTTCATCATTTTAAGGTTAGTTGTACAAGAATCTTGGATTAAAAACGTGTTTTTGGATTGCTTTTTACAAAAACAAAAATCTGCCAAATTTTGACAAACTTTCGAAATCCTTAAACCCCAATCTTTCGAGATCTTTTGTTACTGCTCATAAGGTGTTTCCGCTGCTTACTCAGTGCTTTTCTCTCTTGTATAAGAAAGAAAACACTTCGACTTGTTGGATATTATCGCGATTGTAGAATCTCGATAATTTGTGGAAATTTTTCTCGAAACTGTGAAACTTTCGAGATCTTTTCAAATCTTTCGAAATCTTTCAGTTTTCGAGATCTTTGGAAAATTTTCGAAATCTTTTCATAATCTTTCGAGAACTTTGCTAAATTCCATAGAACAAAAATTCTCGAAAATTTTCCCCAAAATTTCTCGATAACTTAAATTTTCGAGAACTTTGGTCAACTTTCGAGATCTTTGGTCAACTTTCGAGAACTTTGGACATTGACTGTTTTTCGAGATATTTTTCAACAAAGTTTCGAGAAAAGACTTGGGATAGTTTTCAAGGCTTGGCAAAACACTTATACCTTCTACAAGATCCATTGACACACAAGTCTTTCATCATGTCTCAACTACCGTACTCAAACTCTCCTTACACTCCACGTCACAGTACCGACCCTCGTCATATACTACACTTTGGTAATGAATCATATCCTCCTATGTTGATTAATGGAAACTACACTACTTGGAAACGACGATTCTTACAATGGGTTGCTGTTCGTCCACACGCTGATCTCATACTGAAATCCATTCTTCAAGGACCATATCAAATGAAATTCATTGATGACTCAACAGGCTTCATTGAACTACAAACCAAAGACAC
>LBNU01016277.1:314473-326669 GCA_014162995.1 Artemisia annua
ATTTTATTTACCTTTATTTTATTTTATTTTGTCTTGTTTTTCATATGCATGTACACCATCTTCGTCAACACCTAGGTTAATCAAAAATTTCAAAATTTTCACACCAAGTGTTGAGGGGGAGAAAATGTTCTTCAAAATTCAAAATCTTGTGCAAACATGTGTACGTGCATATTTCTTTGTAGTTATGATGTTACTTTGCAATGGTGGAATGTCAAAAGGTTGTCTCATATCATTTCTTTTTTCTTTTACTTCTTTGTTTGCCTCATATGTCCTTACCATTAACTGTCGTTACCATTAACCGTTAAATATATGCATTAGGACTTGTTATATGGTTAGTTTGTAAGTCTAGGGACTAAATTTGCCAAGTTGCTATAAAATTTTAAAAACTAAAACAAAACAAACACCCCCCGTCGTTTTTTCCTTCACAAAATCCAAAAACAAACACACCTTTAATATCAAACGGCTCAAACTCAAACTCTCAATCCGTGTTCTTGACCTCAAAACCGTAAGTGAATTCGTAATCTATGGCTCATTTTAACAAATGGTTTTCAACCAATTGTATTTTTGTTGGCTAGATTTCGTATAATCATGATCCTTAGAACTAGGGTTCTCGAAAATTATGGTTCTTGCGTGATAAGTTGTTCAAGGTTAAGTAATCATAGGGCTTTTAGTGTTAAATGTATTATAATCATGTTCTTAACTCTTAATCATAACAATTTTCATGCTTGGATTGTTTTCGATAACTAGGGTTTACGTAGAATTAGGGGTTTGTGATTGTGTGATGTTTTTGTGGTTATTATTGGTGGGATTTGTTTGTTTATGTTATAGAATCATGTATGTGATTGATAATTGTTCCAATACAACAGATTGCATGTTCTAGAAATTTAGGGTTTATGTTCGAATTGGGGCTTTTTGTTTTGATGTTTATGAGTCTAATTAAACTGTTTGAATGTGTTCTAGTAAGTGTTAATTGATGTAATTGAGTGGTTTCACAACATGATTTCTCGTTAATCAAGTTCTAGATAATTTTAGGTATCGTTATTTATCGAGATCTTTTATATGTTGCCTTGTTGTGTTTCTAACTGTTTTTATCACTTAATACACAGGTTTCATTCAAGGATTCAAAAGATTTCTCTAAATAACGTACGACTTCAATGATTTCGAAAAATTCTTGTATAAGAATTTTTTCGAGAAAAATTTTCGAAATCTTTTCTCAAATGATTTATCGAGATCTTTTGTAAAGTTTTCGAAATCTTTTCATAACAGTAGTTGTCGAGAAAATTGAGAAAACTTTCGAAATCTCTCTATTAAATTTTTCGAGAAATATTTTTCGAAATCTTTAAAATTATCGAGATCTTTTTCAACCAAAAGTTTCGAGATCTTTTCTAACCAAAAGTTTCGAGATCTTTTAATGTCAAATGTTTCGAGATCTTTTTCCAGGCCATGTTTTCGAGAAACTCAGCTAAAGAGTTTTCGAGAACTTTTGATCATCAAATATTTCGAGATCTTTCTTAGGAAAATTATCGAGATCTTTCTTGGACTAAAGTTTTCGAGATATTCATTAGTGATAGTTTTAGAGAACATCGTTTGTAATAATTTCGAGATCATGTGTAACTTATTTTTGAGAGTTCAAGTGATTGTAACCTTTCAAAAACTTGTATATTGAATGAATCCTCATGAATATGTGTATTGTGAGAATGTTAGTTAACTTGTGATTGTATTGTGTTATTAAACATGTCACCAAATAACTTATGTGCATTAAATGATATATCATCTAAGTTACGTGTTAATAATAATACCATCATTAGTCACATATTAATTAACTGGACCATGAATGCAACATATATGTCTTTGAATATCAAACGTGAACTCGGACTAATAACTAACGTATCTGGATGTTTGATTTCATGACATGACACTTTCAGAACACAAATGGCTCAACACTCTGAATCAGTTCCACAACAACAGAACCTCCCACTACTTGCACTTGGTGAAGTCCTCCCTGCTGACTACAATGTAGGCATAGATCAGAACAATCTTCGCATCGACTTCAACAAACTTAGTATACCTGATGACACATGCAAGATTGTCAAGAACATTCTTCTGGCTCATCCATGCAAGCCTTTGCTCACCAAATCCACATCTGTACCAATCTTCTACATCCATCAGTTCTGGCACACTGCTAAGGCCAATTTGGACGACAAATCCTTTACCGTCATGCTGGACCGTCAACAATACACCATTGATTATGACACTCTTCGTGAAGCTCTCATGTTACCAACTTACAACGAATATCATCCGATGCTGACTGAACTGGAAATCCTTGACTACTTCATTGATCTTGGATACGATATTCCTGACAATGAATCACTCACACTTCTCTCAAAATTCAATGTCAAATATCTGCCACAACCATGGAGAACTTTCTACATGCTGATTGTCAGATCCATCTCAGGAAGAAGGAATGGTCATGAGCATCCAAGGGTAGAACACATGCAAGTATTCTGGGGAATGATGACCATGACACCGATTAACTTTGCTGCACCAATAATGAGCTACATGCTCCATCACATTCATACAGATCGTGACAGGACCGTGATCCCGTTCATTAGGTTCACCAAACTACTCATAGCATACTTATGTGAGAAAACCCCTGACTTCATCAAGAGGATGCACGACAGGACGGAACCAAAAGACATATTTAATGAAGACCCAAAGATTTCATTTGTCAAGTCCATCAGGTTCATTCCAAGAACCAAAGGCATGAGAATCCCAGATCATTTCTTGGATGACGAAATCAGAAAAACTCAGAACTTCAAAATCTATGATAAACCATTCAAGGCTGGGAGAGTTGGCTTCAATGAGAAAGAAGATGAACCAGCATCTATTGTCCGAACCCGAAGCAAGAGGGGTGGCAAATCTGGTAGCACGAGCAGTACTACAACCTCCCAACAACCAAAGCCTGCTCAAAAGCCACCCACCAGACCAAGAAGGAAAGCTGCACCTAAGCAGGTTCCTCAGGATGAACCGTCAGCTTCATCATCCGAAACGGAAACCGACTCTGAGTTCGGCACCGAATCTGATGACGAAGCAGACTATGTAAGATGGTCAAAGGCTCCAGATGACCAAGAAGAAAAACTTGATGAAGAAGAAGAGTTTCCAGGGCTTGAACTGACTAAACAATTAAGCATGGAAACTGCTGGGCAAGAACAAAGAAAAGGCACGGGAATTACCATCAATGAACCAAGTGATGCTGCACGTGATGAAGAAGCAAAAGATGAATTCAGGGCAGTTGTACTACTCAATCTCCAACATCCACAACCTCATCAAACACCGACAAATATTCCAGGACATGAGGCTGGCTCAAGTAGCACTATAGTTCCTCAGACCGAAAACGAACAACGTGACACTGAAGGGAACATCGTCATGGAAGAAGCTACAGAGGAAGATCAAGAGCAAACAGAGTACATCACACCCGAATTCATTGCTAAAGTTCAAAGAGACGAGGAAATCAAGAGGAAAGCTAATGAAGAGACGGATAGACTGCTTCGTGGACTCGATCAAGACGAAGACCTCATTGACACTGATCAATATATCAACAGTCCTCCGCACTCATCTTCAAAGAATCCCCCGACTCCGAAAGAAACACCTCCAAGGGATCCCTCACCTCCTCCATCAAAACCCGAGCACAAATCATCTTCATCATCATCATCACATCACTCATCACCACCACCAGCAAAGAAAACACCCAAAAGCAAATCAGACAAGAAGAAGAAGAGAGGCAAAGCAGCTTTGACAGCATCAAAGCGGATCAAGAAAGCTCTTGACTTGGCTAAGAAGAAAAAGAAGGAGACGCAATAGCCAACTGGAGATCTTCATGACCAAGTACAACTGCTCTCACAACAGGTCAAAACTTTGAATTCACAAGTCAAAGATCTTCAAAATGCAAGTGAACTTGTCAACAAAGCTCTACATGCCGACATGGACGGGATGATCAAGGAGTACACAACAGAATATCTCAACGACAATCTCGCTGCAATAATTGAACCGGCTTTGTCTGCGCTTATTGAGCCGATTCGTTCTAAGTTGAATACCAGGATCAAGCACAACATTGAAAGAATGCTTGAGTCAACTCCATTCTACCTTCGCACTAACAGGGATCCTCCA
The DNA here is from genome assembly GCA_014162995.1 of Artemisia annua. Taxonomy (NCBI): domain Eukaryota; kingdom Viridiplantae; phylum Streptophyta; class Magnoliopsida; order Asterales; family Asteraceae; genus Artemisia; species Artemisia annua. Next base: position 318,641 of record LBNU01016277.1, read on the forward strand.
CCACCGGAAAACCTATCTACTGAACAACTGCAAACCCTGTTAGCTGTCAAGCTCCGAAACAAGGAGGATAAGACACCTGAAGAATCAACGATGTTCGAGGCACTTCAAGCCATTGCCTCAAAAGAATCTTGCAAGGAAGCTGCCGGTAAACACAAACGACAAAGAAAAGATGATGATCCTGACTCAGATCCGAAAAGCAAGAAGTCAAAGAAGTCAGAAGCACCATCTTCATCACAGCAGCCCCACAAGACTTCCAAGGCTCCTCCTTCCAAACAAAGAGCTCTTGCATCCGGCTCCGGACCGACACAATCAGAGGCACCATTCATACTTCAACCAGTTGATACTCAGGAAGAACCAGAAACAGCAATACCCAAATCAGAAATTCCTGAATTTCAAACCGGTCCATCATCTCCAAAAGAGAAGAAGAAGTCCTCAAAGTCAAAGAAGCATAAGAAAAAGACTACTCAATTCTCATGGCTAGATGTGGACGAAGCTCGTGACTCTGATTGGCTGACAACGATGATCAAAGCACAACCACCGCTTGAGACCGACGAACCATTGCCGGGTAATACTTTGCAGATGACTCAGAGTATTATGTCAGGTTTACAAGTTGAAAGGTTGACGAAGACTGAACTAAAGCGGATTAATCGTAAAGCAATGGACTTTCTCAAAAAGAGATCCGGGAACAAAGTAGAACTCGACTACAACATGGAGAACATAGCCTGTGCTTTATCCGGCTCGTTCGACTGGCTTAACCCTGAATTAAATGTCGATACTGAAACGAAGAAACCTTACTTCACAGACTGGACAAAACCACTACCTCTACTTGGATTTCCAGAAAAACCCAAGATCCCCTACCGACGCTTCTTCAACAACGACTACCAATACCTTCAGCATGCACACGAGACCTCCAAGGAACGATATGCATCCTCACTCACACTTTCAATTCCAGCCGCCCGATGTGAATTACCAGACATTGAAGAGCACGCACCAATCTACTGCAAATCAATTGTCCAATACAATAGGGACGCTCTTCTCGGTATTCAACACTAGCTGGAAAAACGAAAGCTTGGCTACACTCACCGACTACATCTCAAGTCCAGTGAGAATGTGAAGCAACCGCTTCGTATCGTTGCCATACAGGAGATCGTGGAAGAGAAGAAATTCAACTACGCCTTCTTGAAAGAAATCATCGTCAAGAGAACAGACGAGAAGAAGTACAAGTTTTGTGAAGCAGACTTCCCAGATTTGAACCTGAACGACATTGAAGATATGTATCTACTAAAAGTTCAAGGAAAGCTGCTCAACTTTGAACAAGACACACAGTACAACTTCATCGCATCTCTCCTACTTCACATCAGACAATTAATTGTTCAAGAAAGAGTGGAAGATCTTCAGCTGGGAGTGGAAAGTTATCAGAACACCATCAACCTTACTGATCCACAACTCTTGATTCCTGAAATCACCGGGATGTCACAATACTCTCTCGTACAACAACCGGCATTTGGAGTCATCTACCTCAACAACAAGAATTTGCTTCGGTTCATGAGGTTCGATGAGATTCCGAAGTTTTGTGATGTCACACTTCAACGAGATCGTAATGGGTTAGCAGAAAGGTTGGAGGATGAAAAGAAGAGGCTGAAAGAGGGAAGAGCAGCTAGGTGGAAAGCTAATGGACGCAGAATGATCAGAAACTTTGTCCATACGATTGAAGAAAGGCTATATCGACGACAACAGATCAGAAGGTTGGAAAGCTATATCGGTGTTCGACCATCATTTCCGGTCTTGACATTTCGCCGACCTGATCCAAAGTTCACAGTCTTCGATGCTTAGCTCAGCTCCCATACTTCTGGTACAAAAATTTCAATATGTTTATAATATTGTTTGATTTGTAATTACTACGGCTTGTGCACACATAACAGTGTACAACCCACACTTTGTAAAGAAAGGACCCTGTGGTACGCTTCAGTGCCACAATCCTAATATAAGGAGCAAAAGCTTCTTACTTTTGAGTAGATTTAATCAAACCTTTCAGTATTTTTCAAATCTGCTCAAAAGACAAGTATTACACCTCAATAAGTAATCACTTGTTGAGGGGGAGTATTGAAACAAAACATCGTTCTTAAATCTTCAAATCATGTTGATCTCTCCCCATAAGACTCAAAAAGGCATATTTTAATCAAAATCATTTACAAAAACAACATTTGATATGCTATTTTTGAGGGGGAGAAAAAGAAAGTGATTAAAATATGATGTCAAAAAGTCTTATCTCGTACGAGCTTCACTCAGAATTGACCCACGAATTGATGAAACAACAAATGTCAGAATTCGAAAGGATTTATCCGATTAGAAAGTACCGTTTCGAGAAACTCTTTCTAGTTGTTTACTTTGACGGGTCTAACTTCCTTTTAGGAATGTTAACAACTTCAAGTTAGTTATTAGGGCTAGTTATCACCTAAAAGCTGATAATGCATCCCTTTAACTAAGCAACATAAACGTGTCCCTCGGGTACATGACTATTAAGAGTGGATCAATTCAAAAAGTGCCAACTCTTTCCACGTATGCAAATTTCTGAAAATAATCATGAGCATATGTTGAGGAGGAGTATCTCATATAAAATCCAAAACCTCAAAGTGTTAACAAAAAGTTTTACACTATTAAACACTTTGAGAGATTTTCAATGATTTGGTTTAAAGGCATCAATAGGATAGTTATGGAGTTACAAGGTGACTAAGGATAGGAAAACCGTCCTATGATCCGCCTAAACTGGAGGGATCTACCCAAGGACATCACCAATAGTTAGAAATTAGAAGTCCTTAGGTATGATATAACAAAAGGAGAAAAGAATGAAAGGAGAAAGAAGGGGTTGAAGAATTAAAAAGAAAATGAATGAAAAGGGTGAAAAGAAATAGCCCTCCATTTTATCAACCATAGGTCAGACACCGGGTTCAATTCATATGCTACTGGTCGTTGCTAAGGCGACACCGGTATTGAAGATAAAAGACGTCATGGACCCAGTGACGCAATGCACCTAAACCTTCTTAGCCACTCAGGCATCTCTCAAAAGATGTTTGTTTCATTCTCACGGGGAACCAGTGTAATCTATCGATCGTCTATTAGAGATGGTTGATATTGAAACAGGAGGCCCTCTGCTCCATGCCTCCGCATAGGAAACCAAATGTGCACTTATCGAGTCTAGAGCCACGAGATAACATAAAAGATCTCTTAGGAACACAAAAATCTTCTACACTAAGTGTCTTGCATCATTGGACACTAAGTGTAAATTATCGAGTCCTTCGCAGATCTTAGCAATCTGCCTTGAACGTTTATGAGGGATTTACTTAGGTATTTCTCGAATGATTGAACGGAAATCCTGCCAGGGTCAACATCAAACAGCCCTGACAGCAGGTCACTTCGGTGATTCCTTGTGGATTACGCTTAGTGTGTTCGATGGTTTCAAACGGTCTACAGTCGTGGGGTGATCTCCAGCGACTCACCTAATCGTGGGTGTGCGTATGCATGTCTGTGTAAGCCCTCTAGGGGGTATCCGATTAGGAACGGCCTTGGTAAGGATTAGAAGGAGTCTTCACACTATGCTGTTGACGAATTCTAACTCCAAACCTGTAAGTACCGGATGTTTTATTGCTAACTGTTTCATTTCAGGTACAACAACCATCCTGAACACCGGCTTCCACATGCTCATACTTACATCTCAACAAAATGAAAGCTCTCATGAAAGATCGAAGCAACATGAATGTCAAAGATAGATTCCATGCCAAAAGAATCTACAAAGTGATAAAGACAAACGATCTTAAGCAACACACCGTCTAAAGAAGGATTCTACGTCTACACAAAGAATCTTCACATATGAAAAGAGAGCTCCTCACTTATGAAAGTTTCAACCGTCAAAGATGTATGAGCATGTCGGAATGATGCAGATCCACTGGAGTCAAAGAATGTGACGAATGGCAGATTACCACATCAGATTGATCACTATCTCATCAACAACAAAGAACAATGAACACCCATTCTATCTGGGGGAGATTGTTAAGAACTAAGAACGATGAATCATTTCTACATAATCATTTTTGAAGACGTCCAAAGCTATGAATGCTACAACTAAAGTGCAAAGACAGAAGACGTCAAGCAACCTCAAATGACCGTGACTAACATCACTTCTTCAACAACCGATCCTTAGGGGGAGATTGTTAGAACCTAAGTTTTCAACGTTTAAGTCAAGTCTCGGTTATTTCTACATTTGTAATAGGTTGCTAAGTTTATTAATCTTGTAATGTTTAAGGATGAGTCCAATACTCGTCCAATGGGCTTTAGGCCCATACGTTTAAGAGAAAGGAAGGAGAAGGGATGTTGCCCTAGCTCCTCTCCTATAAATAGGACATCATGTAAACCCTTTCTCTTGTTGGTTATTTCAATATCATAAGGAAACTCTTGCACTTTTATTCTTCATATTTGATCTAATCAACCAAACTCTATTTCTCATCTCATTTCTATCAAATCTATACTTGTGTTTACAATATGGTGACCTAACAATATATAAGGCTATTGGTGCAGTGTGGTTACTAACATACTACGGCAAGGGCGACAAAGGCAATGGTACATGACTGGAACGCCGGGCAAGACACCAATGACTGCTCAAATCCCTCACCTAAGCATGATTCACAACTAAGGGTAGGATCGATAAGACATGGGATGCACAATAATGGTGTAAAATAAAAAGAAATAAAATAGTCTTAGCTACAACCGAGTTGTTACCACTTGCCGTTCATCAAAAGAACAAGCTCCAAGACGTAAAAATTGGATCATATAACAAGTGTGTGTGCCATTAGCGGACGTCATGATGGGCACAACACTTGGTCTTCATGTTGGTGTTCATGAACTAACAACTTCATTCATCATATGTGACCGAAGTGGCCTCTTCGATACTATTTCATTATAAAGCTCTAAACAAGGTGCTATACAAGGTGTCACCAAAGATAAATTATCTACATACCGAATTTCACATTTTTTTTAATTTTTTTTTATAAAAATTCAAGAAATAACAAAATACATCCCCCCACTTGAGATGGAACATACATGTAATATTTTTTTTAGGGGCGGGTCTCTAATGATCTTCAAAGATGGGTCTTCAACGTAGTCGTGATTTCTGAATCTCTTAACTCGAACCTCAAACTAGAGCAAGTGGCAACTTCTCAATCATAAACCAAGACTACACGGTAGGTTAAGGCGAAAAGGTGTATTGAAACATTTATAATATGGGTAAGAAACGAAAGGATAGGCTCAAAAAGGTGTATCTAGGGGTATCTTGCACTAAAGATGAGTGCAACAAAAAGGGTTAACCACGGGGGTCGAAGCGTCAATGAGACGAATCGATAAAGGCACACATATAGGCTTTTTGGGTGATAATCCTAAAATATTGCCTTCTCAAAAAGTTTCTTCCAAATGTATTAAGAAAACTCCATACACTACTCGTCTATGGTCTCGAAATGATGTAAAGGCCAAGTTCTAAAGTTTACAAACTACCGGCACACTCATAGTTTTGGTGGATTTGGGGTAAAACAGAGGAAACTGAATAGGCTAAACATCACCATGATATCAAAGGTTAAATGTGCTCGGCTAAGGTCTATTCTAGTTAGGTTCGGAAAAACATGTCAAAATTTTAAAAATGGCACAATTTTTCACAATAAACTAGATAAATGGGGCAAACAAAGTTCAAGTTGTAATTCTACTCCCGTCCCCCCACTTGAATTATACAAAGTCCCTTTGTACGTAAATAAGTGATAAATATAGAGGAGATAAGTAGAATTGGAACGAGAACTTCCTTGAAATTTGATCTTGAAAATGATAGAAAGATGATGTTAGAGAAAACGTGCCTTCACTTCGCCTAGTGAGCAAACTTCATAACACTTAAATCACGCAGCTACCACAATCATAAAACTTAAAAAGAAAAATGCTGATATAAATAATGCATAAAAACGTTATTTATATTTTTCGACTTCGCTATGTTTTGACGATCACAAAATGTAAAAACTGTTGGCATAAATATTACGATATTTATATTATGATATTTAATCTAAACATCCTCTTCATGTTTTCACGATGACAAAGATGTAAGTTACAACACATAACGTAAAGTGTTTAAGTTACTTGTAATCACAAATCATCTATGCATTTATACGTCAACATCTCTCGACATCTCAACGTCTCTCGACATCTCAACGTCTCGAGTATGCTTCAACAATCACTTAAGGTATGTATAAACAAATGTCTAATACATTTTATGATCAAAGGGATTTTTATTTAGACATTACAAATTTTATAAAATGTTATAAACATTTTATATATTTTAGAAAAACACTTTTGGTAATTAAAGGGAAATGTTTTAATTAAAAGAAAATGTTATAAAATATTATAAACATTTTATATATTTTTGAAAAACAATTTTGGTAATAAAAGAAAATTTTTAAATCATACTAAATATATGAATTCAAATTTTTAACCAAAATCAGTTAGTTTTTCACCAAATAAACTTTCCCCACTAAAAGACAGAAAATCTGACCATTACAGGAGGGCGGCCCCCTTAATTTTAAGGGGGCCAACCATGAATTAAGGGGGCCGGCCACGCTCCCCTATCAGATTCTGTCAGAAATTTTCTCCTATAAATACCACCTCAAACCTGGTATTTTTCTCACCTTTTGCACGAAAATTTTCAGATCTAAATCTCTCTAAATATCTTCTAAAACCCTTTGATCATAAGATTATTAATCTTTGTTTCAAGTGATCCAATCCTATACCATTCAAAGTGCAAGAGAAGAATACTTCTTATCATCAAGTCAAAGAAGTATTAGAGTCTAGTTAGTATTGATGTGAAGTTGTAGAAACAAGTTGTGTAAGTATATGTAATAAGTAGATCAAGATGATCTTACTTAGTAGTGAGTCATGAAGTCATGAAGTTGTGAAGTAGTGAAGAAGTCATGAAGGTGTGAAGTAGTGAAGAAGTCATGAAGTTGTGAAGTAGTGAAGATGTTGTGAAGTTGTGAAGTCGTGAAGAAGTCGTGAAGTCGTGTAGAAGTTGTGTAGTGATCGAAGTCGTGTCGTGAGGGTTCTAGATACTATTAGAACCTGACATTTAGCTTAGTATCGTTAATTGGTGTAAGCAAAAGTTGTGTACGGTTTTCTCCGCCAAAAGGGAGCTTGTTGAGTAGTGAAGAAAACTCTCAAGTAGGTGACTCGGGGAGTGGAGTAGGGCAAGGAAGGTGACCTTGTAGCCGAACCACTATAAATCATCGTGTCCGGTTTGCATCTTCTTTCTCTTATCTCTTTACATTTATTCTTGCATTTATCACTTTATATCTATGCTTGCATATATGTGTTGGTTGTTGCTTAGATTGTTTTGATGTTGAATGTGATAGATATAAGTTAATATTGCTATAGGTTGAATAATTATATGATATGTGTGGAAAACTAGAAGGGGGGGTTGAATAGTTTTACGTCTTTTTTAATTTACAAAAAGTTTGTTTATGAAAACACCAATTCAAACTTTATGTGATACCAAAAGACTTGCACAATTATAAACAATGATATCAACAAGTATATAATATGACAAGTATGTAAGTAAGTAAGTAAAAAGATAGAGATGGAAGGATGGCACCGTGAGACAAAGGATTTATAGTGGTTCGGCTACGAATCTCCTCTTCGTCCTACTCCACTCCCCGAGCACCTAACTCTAGAGTTTTCTTCACTATGTCAACAAGCTCCCTTATGGCGGAGAAAACCTTACACGACTTTTGCTTACACCAATTTACGACACTAAGCTAAATGTCGGGTCCTAATCCTAGCTAGAACCAATCTCACAACACACCACAAGTTATCACTACTTCTTCACTACTTGTACACACCTCAACTTCTTCACTACTACACACCACTTCACTACTTCACTACTTAATCTTCTTCTCTACCCAACTTCTATTCACAACTAGCTCTCCTAGAACTACTTACTATAAACACAACA
>LBNU01016277.1:335785-348724 GCA_014162995.1 Artemisia annua
TAATAATAATAATAATAATAATAATAATAATAATAATAATAAATATGATTTGAAATTTTGCACACTCAAAAAAGTTATTTGCACACTCAAGGTACAAGCGGTTGAAGCAGAGTGTTTAATACTGTAAAAGTATTTAATGCACAGATGGAGTGTTCCAATCAATTTATAAAGGGGGTTGATTTGCACACCACATTTCTTTATACTTACACCACACCCTATGCTTTAAAGTGTTGTACACTGTGCTATACTGCTTGTACAATATGGTGTTTTTATCAAAAAGTTTGGTGTGCAAATCAATCCTCATTTATAAAGGGAAAGTGTCCCCATTACATAAACCCTAATTTAACACAATCTAAAAATCATAACAAATCCCAAATCAAAATCAAATTAACTCATGTCGGCTTATCTTTGTAATGACTACTGCAAATGTGACAGGCAAGCAATGGTGGTAACTTCTTGGACACCAACCAACCATGCTCGACGTTTCATTTGCTGCCAAAATCGATGGGTAAGTTATCAGATACGTTTTGTTTAAAGATTATTAAGTTTAAATGTTTAATATACTACATTTTTTTTAGTTTATAAATCGGGTTTGAGGAAATGTGATAAATGGGATTGGTATGATCTGGAGGAAGAATGTGAATAGTACAAGATGCATTTGTTTGAGATGTATAAAACTCTGAAACCCAATCAAAGGCGTGAGGTTCTAATTGAAGCTAATCATCAAAGAAGGATTGAAGAATTGCAGGCAGCGTTGATAAATGCCTTAAAGAAAGTCAGTTTTTGGAAGTCAACACTTTGTGTTTTTGCAGTTGTGGTTTCTTTGGTACTTGCACTGAAGTAGTATAGTGTTTATGGCTAGATTGGTGAATGGTTAAGTGTTTGCTTGTAAATTTAACTGATCTTGATCTTTTGGCTACGCTATATCTTATGGCAGTAATTAACCAAAATGGCACAAATTGACTATCATGTTTGAGATCTTTGTTTGACTTTTGGTATGATCCAGAGGAGGAATGTGATTGGTACAAGATGCATTTGTTTGAGATCTTTTTTTTGATTTTTAACAAAGCATCATACCATAGTCAACAAAGCAAAATAACATAATAAATCAACAAACAGATAACATAATTGATAATATAACATTAAAATTGATAAATCAAAAAACAGATAACATTGATAAAACGGGGGAAAACATTAAAGGAACATTCAAAACATAGATGATGTACAATGAATTGAAAGAATCTCTAAAGTCCCTTGACAAATGCGTGCTTGTTGAAGAGCTTGAGCTTCGCTTCTGCCATCTTCTTCTTCAATTCTAAAAGCTCGATAACATCGGACTTTTGAAGCTTCTTCAAGAACTCCAAGCATTTGAACATCTGCACCGAGGGACGCACAAGTTCCATTTCATCCATCATCTTGTTCCTTTGAACGACAATATCAAGAAACTCTTGATATGCCACAAACAGATCTTTGGCATACTTGACATCACGCTCTGTCTCCCTAGCAAAGAACACCGTCATCTGGTACGGTAACTCGGTTGAGTTAGCAGCCGCAGCAAGTTCCTCAAGAAGGACAAATTGAGACATTCTTTTGCAAATTTGATTCCGAAATGTTTTACTGTTTTTGTTTACTGGATGAATGAGGAAGTTACTTGGGGTATAGACTATAAATAGGCGTGGTAAGTACATGTGAAAATGTGTTTTAGGCGTGTTTTGGGTAATAAATGATAAACGTTTGGGTTACCAACATACACATCCCAAAATTTCCTAGCAACATTAATTTATTACTAGAAGCATTAAGTTATGCGAAGCAGCATTAACATAATTAAAGTAGATTACAACAACTTCATTTCGTTTAACTTGATGTCTTAACTTTATTTCGTTTGTTCATACAATTAAAGTAGCAGCATTAACAATGATTCATATCATCTTACATCAGGCTAAATTCAATGATGATAATTTAAAGTTTTTTGAATGCTTTTGTAAATATCAGCAATGTTTCCACGGATTTTTTGTATTTCTTAATTCCGAAGATCAACTTTGTTCTTATGCGCCAGTATGGTTTCTTGATGCTCCAGTATGGTCTCTTGGTCTTTCGTGTTCTGTGCTTCCATCCGTTTGATTCGTTCGTTGTAAAGTTCAACCAAGCGTTGTTCAGTACCAAATCGGCATCCAGAATTGCATTTGTCCCAGCACTCTTGGGTTATGCCGTGGATTTTATATTTTTCTGGCATTGGAGGAGGAGGAGAAGCATCCCTAATTGATGGTTGAGGAGGAGAAGTATCCCTTGAACGTTTTGTTTTCTTTGAAGCAGGATTTGAAGATGATGAAGCCATTGTAGTTCCAAACAAAAGTTGAATACGTATAGTAATGCTAAGATGAAAGAAGTTGGTTGTAATTCCTTTGTATTTATAGGCACACAAGAGTCGCAATGTCACAACGTTTAAGTGTCACAACGGTTATTTAAGTGTCACAACGGTTATTTAAGTGTCACAACGGTTTACAGTAACTTTTTTACAGGTTTACAATAAGTATTTAACAGTCACAACGTTTCCCAATTTGTATTAAATTACCGAGTTGTAAATTTTTAAAAACTAAAACAATCCTATCTAAATTCATTTTTCAACTAACATAATCTATTTTTAGGTAATAATTAGGATAATTAAAGTAGATTACAACAACTTCATTTATGTTACAAGGATAAATTTGTACATGGTTAGTGGTCAAAGTTCAAATTTTTAACCTTCCAAATTCCACAATTAATTTCTGTCGAATTACTAGGCCTATAAAACTTTTACCTTTTTACTTCATTTCATCATTCTCAAAACAATTTATACTTAACACATACGTTATAATCTGCAAATGGATCAAGCAGGTTTGTGGTTTTTGTTTCTTACACATATTTACCAGTTTTATAAAATCTCTACAAACATATGTATATATTTAATTAGATATATACGTAACATCATTTTCTTTGGTCGATTTCTAATCGTTTTATATATTGTGTGCTTTATGTTTTACAGCGGCATCACCATCCACACCCAAACATCCTGCAGTTTTGTATATTAAAAAAATGGATCAAATAAGGAAGAGGAAGATGAAGGAATGGGAGAAGAATCAAAGGAAGCAAAGGAAGAAGTACAAAGCAAACAAGCTCAAGGCTGCAATAAGAAGAAGGAAAAAAGCTAAACTTGAAGAAGATGAAACTGTCATCATCGATGATGATCCTTTGGATCACATTGACTATGACAATCTGTAGCCTCTCGTAATTTTCCCATACGGTTAGTAAATATATATAAGTTATTACGTTATTTAAATCCCCACTTTTACGAGTGACAAATTTTTTTTATATATATGACTTATTATATAAATCACAACGGTAAATTGTGATTTATCATTTGCCTAGGAACGATGCTTGCACACAAACCTAGATAGTCTAATTATCGCGAATATATTTAAACGTTTATATTTTTATAAATATACATTTCGTTTAAACACCGTACAATATTTATATATTCCCAGAGCCTACGAAAATTCTCGAGACTACCCACTAATATTATTGGACCGTAACCCGATCCTTGAAATTTACTACGTGGGCCCCCGTGACCCATTGGGCCTATAAACCCAACTATTAAACCAAATGGACCCTTTGTTCTTTCTTTTCTTCTTTTCTGATTGGCCAGACGAAACCAAAGCCCAAAGGGCTTAGAGCCCAAACGCACCCTTTAATAAAAATTTTCTTTCTTTCCTTTGGTTCCCAGTCACGACACCTCCAAACCACCCCCATTATTTTTCGAATTTGACACACAACATATCAATATTATTACATGTCTCAATTGACGACCTAGCCAAGATTCAGAAATGATAAAACTCGTACTATATCTCAACCATTTTGACACTCAAAATCAAGCAAAGTAAACTGCCCAAACCAAGTGTACAATATTCCAAAAACGTGGCAAGACATTCTCTAGCCACCACCCAAGCTCACCAATTGCATCTAAACGAACATTATACATACAGTAACATGTCAGGAATGAACATAGATCTCTCTTACACATTCTTATTGGTGCATTCACTCGATTGGTGAAGATTTTGGTGCCACCCTCCATCAACGAGCCAACACACAAGTTATTTGGCATTTCTCACTTGTCTTAACATTTCATGAACCCTCTATAACTTCCCATGCGTCTTCAGTTGGTATCACACACTCACACATATCAAAAACTATTATTCATGAAGTCTAAGTGACGAAGTTGGGACAAGAAGATTTGCTAGTGTACGAAGTGTAGAAGAGATCCAAGAGTACCATGCTTAGCTCGTTTTGAACCTTAGAAGATTGTGTACCAAGCTGTGTTGATCCTTGTTCCAATCTCAAACCATACGAACCATTTTACCCCACCCCTAGAGGTGAGGTAAGAATTTGGAGTCTATTTGCTACATTTTTCATTTCATTATTTTGATTTTCACACGTTTACTTTACCCATTTATTTCGTTATATAAAAATGTGACATACATATTTTATTCGACATCCTAATTATTCAACATGTTAACAAACAGGTTACATTAAGTTTTGAACATGAATATAACGTTTAACCACTTAGCTCGACACATTTTATGACCACATGACCCTTTCGAATAATATGAAAACACTTAATTTGACACATGAGCTATATGTTTTATTGCTCGAACCTATTTTCACCTTGGTTAACAAACAAGTGGCATAAATTCTTCGACCATATCTCGTTTAACCTATTTGCCCGACCCTTTTTGAAGCGACCAAAACAGTTTTGTAAAACTTTATAAACATAACGTGGGCTTAACTAAAGCCCAATAAGCTTTTGTGATAAGCTGGTCCTATAAGCTATTTCATAATGTTTTTACACTCTAAAAATGAACCCAAGTCCAGGCCCAAATGTTTCGTAATCCCAATGGATCGTTATTTGTTATTGGGCCATAGTTATAGCTCGTTAAGGCCCAATAAGAGAAAATAAAGACTTTTAAGTTAATAAGCTGTTGAAATAAGTTGTTTAAGATGTTTTAAGCTTATATATAAAATAAAAATGTTAAACTTTTAATTTGGTGAGATTTGGACTAAGTTTGTAAAATTTCTTGGCCGAGGGACTAAAACTGCCAAATTTGCAAACTTTGGGTAGAAACTGTCCAATCTGGATTTTTGAGTTAGAAACTGTTAATAATAAAACATGTTCTGGTGAAACATAAAGGATTTTTCTATAATATTATTTTTATAAAAATAATATTAATGTTTATATATAAAGGTAAGTGTATTTAATGTGAAAACTTTTATAAATTTAAACTTTTATATATATATATATATATATATATATATATATATATATATATATATATATATATATATATATATATATATATATATATATATATATATATATATATATATATATATATATATATATATATATATATATATATATATATATATATATATATATATATATATATATATATATATATATATTATATAAGTTACGTACTATAATTAACTTTTAACGGTATATAACTATACGGAATTCGTTTTCTTTTAAAAGTGACAAATACGACTCATCGTCTATAAACTATGACTTGACATAAAGTTTCCATCGATCATCGATCATTGTACTTACTTTGTTTTTGAACTTTAGGCATTTAAACAAACACGAGTTTTGTTCGTAACCAAATGACTAGTATTCGCGATAAAACCGGACTTAGACTATCAACTGAAAACTTGCATTATCTTTTAGGTTGTGTGTGAAGTCGTTGCCTAGCATCGTTGAATTTATGATACCACTACATCTACTGTACTACTAAGGTGAGTTCATAGCCCACTTTTTAACTGTTTTATGTGGGGAGATACATGCTTAAAACCGAACACAAGTCCTTTTATTTTGGTATTGATATACCGGCTGACCGTTATTATTGCTTAAGTAGCTATTGTCGAATGTCCCTCGATCATGAACCTTAATCACTTGTCGAGTGGACGTAAATAACTGTGGATAGATCTATTAGGGATTGACAATCCCCGTTTGGTCGTTGGAGAAAACCACCAAATGCACATTATTTTGATGACATAGGTAACTGACAAAAACCTATCTTGGGGGGCATATTATTATGTTGCGTCACATTTTTTTAAATATGATTGGCTGTTGAATCGTTGTGTGTCATGAGCTTAATGCAATAACGGATATGAACTGTTTTCAACTTGTTTGATTGCATACATTTGCAATAAATGACTATAACTTGTGTTCAGTTGTTTAATTTTCAAACCTACGAATATCACTCAACTTTTGTTGACTTTTAGCATGTTTATCTCAGGAGTTAAGCATGAAGGATCTTGAAGGCACGGAGTGGGCATGTAAACCGGCACGGGCTTAAATAAATGTTTAGACACATTTCAAATAAACTTGTTGTTTAAATTATGAAACATCTTGATGTATTGAATATTCAGTATTTTGAATAAAACTAAACTTTAATACGTCACTTGGTGTCGTTTTCTATGATTGTGACAAAGATCCTTGAAGTAATACCCCGAAAGTCTTCCGCTGTTATTGACAACTTTTGGGGGTGTTACACAATCTTCATCTTGCTTATGATCAAGAGAAGGATCATAAGTTTAGCTTTTAGATTATATTGTTTTGTTATTTCAGTTGTTATGTTTATCTTTTTTTTCATTTAATGAAAATGAACTGAATATGAATCGTTTTGTATATTTTTGTGGCATTTTATTTTTATCTCAATGTATTTTATATGTTTTTGTAATACTCAGTTTCCACTAGGCAAACCGCATCCAATGAATCATTAGGAAGAGTGATATGCACATTAATTTATGCCTAGCAGCATTAAGTTATGCCCAACAGCATTAACTTCTGAGTTACTAGCATTCACCCAAATTCCAATCCAAACAGCTTTTTCTTTGCCTTTCCTGCAAAATGTTAGTCTAGAAACAAAGAAAACACAAGCCATAACATATGAACAATGATCACAACATCTAACCCCTCAAAATTAGATAAGTTATCAGTAATGTGTGACCATATGTATTGGTCACATATAATACCCTTATAATGTGACCATATGTAAAGCCTATAGTTACATGATCGTGCTTCAACTAAATGTGACTATACACATTAGGATTTGGCAAGCAAACACAAATTAAACTTTAGACACACATATTAACTTACGTGACCATATGTGTAGAATTTTCGTTCCACTTAATCATGTTTGTATGGTTTTGTGTGACCATATATGACATTTAGTCACACTCTTCAAGTGTATGACATATATTTGTCAGTCTTAGATGCATTTCGTGACTAACGCTTCAAACTAAATTTTTAGTTGTCACACATTTCAAATACATGTGTGGCTAACTATTTAGCAAAGAATAGCAGTCACGTTTATATAATGTGTGACAAACTTGACTATATAATTTAGCCACATACAAAAGTACTTTGTGTGACCATATATCTTTTTTGGTCACACTGCTCAATTGTGTGACATATATTTGTCACATATTTATATCTATAGTGTGACTAGTGTTTCGAGCTGATTTGTATCGGTCACACGTCCCGAATTAAAAGTGACTAAAATGTCGAAAAAATATTTACCAGTTACCCTCTAGTCACATATATACACAAATGCGTAACAAATATTTTACGAAATGGTCACCCAAGTCGGATCACGCGTGGCTGTTTATTTAAGGCTTGTACATTTAGTCACGTAAAAATGTCACCGTGTGACCGTTCAAAAACGACCTTGTGTGACGAAAGGTCATTTTTGGCGTAGTGATTTATCTACTATACTTTCTTTTGCTACTAACACATGTGCAATTTTTCTTTGGCTTGACATTCATCTTGGTGATATTTGGAAAGACTTTTCCACATATCGTTTGCCGTTTGATGAAAAAATATTCTTTCATACTCAACATTTGAAATAGCTTTGTAGATAACAAATTTTGCCAAGTTATTTTGTTTTTTAAAAGTAGTATTTATTGATTTAATATCACCAATTGAAATGACATGCCAAAGATCATAGTCTATTGATTTCACATAACTTTCGAATTGATTTTTCTATGTAAGAAAATTTTCATTTTCAATAAATGGTGGTTTAAAAGCAATTTTCCCTTCTAAACATTTTTCCATTTCTATAGATCGATTTCAAGTTTTAAAATACAATATATTTTAAAAATCTTGTTTGACGTGGCTCTTGATACCAATTGTGGAAAACTAGAAGGGGGGGGGGGGTTGAATAGTTTTACATCTTTTTTAATTTACAAAAACTTTGTTTATGAAAACACCAATTCAAACTTTATGTGATACCAAAAGACTTGCACAATTATAAACAATGATATCAACAAGTATATAATATGACAAGTATGTAAATAAGTAAGTAAAAAGATAGAGATGGAAGGATGGCACCGTGAGACAAAGGATTTATAGTGGTTTGGCTACGAATCTCCTCTTCGTCCTACTCCACTCCCCGAGCACCTAACTCGGGAGTTTTCTTCACTATGTCAACAAGCTCCCTTATGGCGGAGAAAACCTTACACGACTTTTGCTTACACCAATTTACGACACTAAGCTAAATGTCGGGTCCTAATCCTAGCTAGAACCAATCTCACAACACACCACAACTTATCACTACTTCTTCACTACTTGTACACACCTCAACTTCTTCACTACTACACACCACTTCACTACTTCACTACTTAATCTTCTTCTCTACCCAACTTCTATTCACAACTAGCTCTCCTAGAACTACTTACTATAAACACAACACTACTTCACAAATGCTATACACAATATACACAACAAATATACAATACTTCTTAAACTTGAGGTTGAAGGAGTATTCTTCTCTTGCACTTTGGATGAGGATGGATGAGGAGGGATTGAATCACTTGAAACAAGGATTAATAATCTAATGATCAAAGGGTTTTAGAAGATGTTTAGAGAGATTTAGATCTGAAAATTTTCGTGCAAAAGGTGAGAAAAATACCAGGTTTGAGGTGGTATTTATAGGAGAAAATTTCTGACAGAATCTGACAGGGGAGCGTGGCCGGCCCCCTTAATTCATGGCCGGCCCCCTTAAAATTAAGGGGGCCGCCCAGCTGTAACGGCCAGATTTTCTGTCTTTTAGTGGGGAAAGTTTATTTGGTGAAAAACTAACTGATTTTGGTTAAAAATTTGAATTCATATATTTAGTATGATTTAAACATTTTCTTTTATTACCAAAAGTGTTTTTCAAAAATATATAATATGTTTATATTATTAAATAAACTTTGTAATAATTAATTAAATACCCCTTTGATCATGAGATGTATTAAGCACTTGTTTATTCATAACTTAAGTGATTAAGTTGGATAAAATGATATAAACTAGCTTAATACTTGTTTACGTAGTAATCTTACGTTTAATGATTTTACATTTTGTGATCGTCAAAACGTAGAGATATTGAAAAATATAAATAACGTTTTTATGCATTATTTATGTCAACAATATGGTCTAATAGACTTAGATGCATTATTCACACTACTCATGTTGAGTTTAACTTAATCGATAATTTGATACAAAACGTTTTAAGATTTTAAAAGGAAAACATATTCACATAAAGATCAACCAAAGCTCTATTCATAAAACTAAGTTTTGAAAACAAACTCAAAAGCACACATATATAATTGATCATATTGATTATATATTGTTTTCATAATAAACTATAATTGAAGATTTTGAAATAAACATTTTATAGAATGAAAAAGAGGTAAAACTATTCAACCCCGCTTCTAGTTTTCCACAATTGGTATCAAGAGCCACGTCGCTCTAATTTTCAAAACAAATGGTTTTAAAAATTGAGTACGATCCATGTATCAAATTATCTATTAATGAGGATTAAATATGAAAAGTGTTTTGTTGATTAACTTGTATTAGTTTTGATATTATATACACTAATTATACTAGCTCGAAATAATATTATTCTTAAAATAAGTGTTATATGTTCGGTATCAAAAATCAGGAAGTTACACATCTTTCCGCAAAGTCAGAAAACAATTTTTTTTTAAAAAAAAATAAAATTTTGAGTACCAGATAGGCGGCCCCCTTAATTCTTTGGGCAGCCCCCTTAAATACTGGGCGGCCCCCTTAAAATTAAGGGGTCCGCCTGTCTGTTCGACAGTTTTTCAGAAACTTTGAAAAATCATATAAAATTAACCGTAAGTCCGTAGAAGTCGTGCCACCCGTGTTTTAAAGGTAATTGAGTCTACTTTCATTTAAAAATACTTAAAAATAATCATTTCAAAGTTAAATTTGTTAGAAAGGCAAAATACTACACGGTGGTCAAACATTTGAGTCTCGTTTTAACGTAAAACTTTTGGTTTACCTTTTCTTTCAAGTTGGGCATTCCTAGTTGATATACTTTTGAAAAATTAAGTATTTATGTTTTCAAAATATTGATCTTAATTAAATTATAGAATGGAGAGGAAACTATTTTATTTTCAAATAAAATCGAGCTAAGTAAACATTGGTGTATATAATACACAAAACGACGACAAGTGTTTTATGTATTGTGTGAACTTCTTGGTGACTTTATTTTCTTAATTGAATATATTAGATGATTGTTGCTATTTGAAGTTTAGCTAATTGTATATCTAAGCATATGTGCCCTATTAGTTTATAGCTAGCTTTCCGGTTTATACTTAACTAGATCTTATGCTAGATTTCTTGCGTTAGGA
Organism: Artemisia annua; assembly: GCA_014162995.1. Taxonomy (NCBI): domain Eukaryota; kingdom Viridiplantae; phylum Streptophyta; class Magnoliopsida; order Asterales; family Asteraceae; genus Artemisia; species Artemisia annua. Next base: position 346,520 of record LBNU01016277.1, read on the forward strand.
TTGTTATAATATGCTTCCATTGCATATAGGTATAGATGGCTTAATGTTACTCAAACATCTTGTAAATGAGTTAAATTTAGTCACCTAAATATTTCAAACTATTTAACCTATTCTCAACAACACACTTAAACATTTTCAACAAATTACCTTGTTTTACCTTGGGTTATTTAAATAAGAAAAATTGGATCATTTTAAAACATTAGTAGTTATATAGAAGAAAAAGTATTTTCAAAATCTAAGTGTGCTCATTATACGTAACAATGAATAGTCTTTCACATAAACAAAACATATAACAATCATGAAGTAATAAGTCAACTTTCAATCGTTCACTAACCTCACTCATAAATAATCTTAGGATTAATGGAACACACTATCAAAATGTCTATTTATTTTAAGTGAGTGTTCGTGAGGGTCAAGAAAGATCTTGATATTGTATCAATTCATTATTCAAATTATGGTTGATATATTCATCAAATCTAATTGACATGTTTTTGAGTGTGGACAAGAAATTGGATGGTTATTTGTTTAGTTTCAAGATTATATCAAATTACAACAAAGGATATAGTCTTGAATCTACATACTCAATCACACTCGATTGATATGAAAATAACAAAATCCTTTTCTAAGACGATAAGAATATGCATCGGATCATAACTCACACTTGTGAATATGATGTCATATTGAGTCTACTTGTTCAATAGTTGTGTTCCAAATATTTAGCAAATATATGCATAAAATATACAATGAAGTAGGATTGACAACTTGGATGTTTCATCCGAAATATTCAAGCAATTTACATTGTAGTACAATGGGTAAATGTGTCATCTCCGAAAAACCAAACATGAGCAAACTAACAACATATGTAAACTTTGCTCACACTACTTAAAATCATCACTCCAAGCTAAAATACATATGTAAGAATAATACACACAATATATTCTATGAATTTTATTTTCTTTGTGGCATGAATGGTTGTGTTACAAGATAATACACTACACATTCCTTTGTGAAATAATATAAGTTATTAGAACTGAAAAATAATTTGTCACAATGCATAAACAAGTAAAAGTCATTTTTTTTACTAGTTAAATTATGGTATATAACATTGGCAAAAATCAAAGAAAATAATATTTGTTTAAGAATATTAAAATGTCTAGTTTTAATATCATTTGAGAATCACAAACTCATTTAAGATAAATAATCTTAATGAGATACATTTCACAAGATATGCTAAGGAGCATTCTTAAATCAAGCACATTTATTAAATCTAGTAATATGCCATCAAAACCAAACAACCGGTAAATCATGAACAAAAGATTAAAACATTTTGTTTACTCTTATCTAAACATTCAACACATCGCCATTGAGATCGTGAGTAAAATACATCTAGATTTACCTTCATAAAAACATGATGTTTGAGTCACATTAAGCCAAGTATTAGTGAATTCAGCAAACCTCATATTTGGTACTCTTCGATAGGTAAATTTAGGAACTCAATTTCTTCTAAAAGGAGAATGACTACTGGAGAATCTATTGACTAGAAAATCAATTTAACCTAACGGTTGAATTGCTTCTATGTGAGAAGTTGGGTGTGTGTAACCCGTAAAAATGGTCGTGTTTAGCCTGAATTGAGCACCACTAGTAATAGTCTCATACTCATTCTCCAACTTGATTAAATGGTTCTTCCTAAATATACTTAACGCTAGTTTACTTTTATGAACCTTGCCTCACATTAGAATTTTGTTTTACTCCTAAATTTATGGCATTTCGCATATATGATATTTCTAGATGTTTATTTGCTCCTACGTGATTTGATTATATGCCTTCATAATTATTTGCTTAGTTATTGCATGCATGTTTATTATAATAGTTATTGTCTTTCTATAACTTTTTTGACATGATATAGTTTTGTACTTATGATACATGTCTAAATGCCTTTACTTGCTTGACTCTATATGTCTCATCCATCTAGGTATATATATTTCTTGCCTTTAGGTCTTATACCCTTATTTCATGAAAACCTTAGTGTCACAATCCGATAGGTCATTATAGTCTCAAAGGTGACTTAAGTGTCCTAGAGCCTTCATGCATACTGATATGTGCTTATTCACATATCTTTTATTCACCATTATTAGACTATTTTAGACCAAAAACTAACGCGAAAAGCCAAAGATATCGTGTTTTTGTGTTTATGACTGTGCAGGT
>LBNU01016277.1:349060-365175 GCA_014162995.1 Artemisia annua
AAAGAAATAGTTTTTGTTGTTGTTGTATTGTAATGACGAAAGAAATTTAAGCTAAGTTAAAAACTTCAAAAGAAAATTCGACAGAGTAGACGGAAAGAATGGATAAAAGACACTCACTCGATGAACCGATTGGAGTGCAAATTAGCACTAGGCTGCTTTAAGGAACTAAGAATCCTTTCTTAAGTTTAAACTTTTATTTCCTTTTTCGCTTCACTTAGTCTCATGTTTTCTTTCATAGTTAAACTTATTCCCTTTCTTATTGTTCTTTATTTCATTCAAATTTTATGCAAAACTTTCGTAGTATAATTAAAACAAATTCAACTCTTTTCAACCCATTCATCTCACATAACTCACGACTTGAGTGACTAGATCAATTTCAACGCTCGTTGGGACAACGATACCCGTGGTTCTTGCTTTCACTAGCCTAGAAACGCTCTTATCAGGTACCCCCACTAACAGGGAACTTGGGGAAGGTTCATCAGTTGCTGCATCCAGGATCCTTCCGGTCACTGGAGAACCCATCCACCGCACTATACCACTCTTGGCGGCTAGGTTAGTAAGACATGAGGACAGGTTAGACGCCACAGCCAGCCTGATAAACAACATCCCTAATGAGCAAGTGGAAATCATGTCATGTGAAATAGAACAACTTGTAATGGGGCACTTGGAGATGGAAACCATGATAGAACAACTGAGTGCACAATTCGGTGAAGCGATGGAATTCATCGGATAACTTTGTACTGGTAGCACTACAACCAGGACCATCATGAGTGATATGGATCAAGTACTTGACACCACAAGAGCCCAAGTTATGTCTNGTAAGTATCAAGGGCAAACTCAAATAGAGGGTTAGGCAGACTAAAGAAGTTGTTGGTCGGATTGACAAACAGATTGTGTCTCTTACCTCAGTCACTGATAATCTATACAGATCATTCTCTGAAAGCAACACGCCTGCACTTCAAGGAGATATTACTGACCTGAAGAACAGTTTGAAGTCCCTTGCAACTTCATCTACATCATTGGCATGGTCCACTAGTTCAAGGCTATCCAAGATTGAGTCTTCTCAGGCTGCTATGTCTTCATACTTTGTAGACATCAATACATCTTTTCAGGACATGCTCAAGCTACATTAATTAGCAGTCTCAGCTGGTGGTTCATCAGCTCCTGGTCCTTCAGGCCCCAGCAACTGCTATGGGGGAGAAGCCATCTAAGATTGTCCTTGAGAAACTTTTAACCACCATCTACATCCGCTTAGAAGACAAGTCTAATTTTATGAGAGCCCAAAACCATCAGAACCAGCTTTCGCTGACCCAATCCTAATGTAATGGTTATCTATCAAAATCCCTCTTCGAAATTTAAGACGCGGAAAATATAGGATTTATGAAGTTCCTAAAACTATCTCATCCTTCAAACCCATAACAACTAATGAAGTTCCTTCTTCTTCAAATGCACAACCTTCTGAAGACACTAAAGGAAAGAAGAAGATGTTTAGGGTTGAGGATAGCAAGTTATCTAGGTCCGTAGAGACCAAGAAAACCATCCTTGAAACTACTATTCTCAATCCTCATTAGGCCATGAAATCATTGACTACCATCAGAACACTGGGGTTATCATTAAAGTTACAGGGGAAGAGCTCAGTGAGCTTCTTGAGGACGAGGAAAGGAAAAAGAAAGATTCCTTAGATGATGCTGTCTCTGACAAAGAAATTGCTAAAGTGGCTCACAAAGAATTTGAGGCAAACAAACAAGCTGTCAAGACTATTAGAAAGTTCAAACTTCTTCAACTTCAAGAATGAAAGGCAGCTAAGGAAAAGCTAAAAGAAAAGGCAATAAAGAGGAAGCAAGTATAGGAAAGCTACAAATATAGGATGGAGCTTGTCATGATGCCTAAGGTAATCACCGACATCAAGATCGTCCTAGACATCAAGCCAATTAAAGTGACCATTATCAGAGATAGTAATGACTCAAACTATGAAGTCATCAGTGAGTTCAAATGGGGTTTCTTTTGATATAAGGAATCGGCAATGATGTTAGTTGTCTTGAACAAGAAGAAAGGGAAAAATGCTGTTAAACTGAAATAAACATTAGGAAAAAGATTTGAGGAAATCAGAAAACTAGAAAAATTCTAGGAATTAACACCATAAAGCCTCTCACTCTTCAGGATCCCCTTAAGATCTCTCCAAAGATGAAGAAAAGGAAAATATCCACCATTACCTCGAAACCTGAACCTTTCATTGTTGGTCTTCACTGTAAAAGACTTCCCAAGTTTGATTCAAATAAGGGAAAGTAATTGAACTACCTGAGGATGGAATATTTTTTACTAATGCCTTTGGTGAGCCTGCCTTCATAGAGTCCCTGAAATGCACATCTTGGACACAAAAACTCTCTTCATCCTCAAGACTTCAACACAAACTAAAAAGACTCTTGAAGGACTAAGACTTATGAAGATCTTAGATGATGAAATCCATATGAGGGATGACAAACACTTCCTTCTGAAAAAGAAAGTGAAGCTAAAGCTGATTGGGATAACGGAAGAACAAGACTAAGTATGACTTATGTATTTTTGTAACCCATGAATAATAATGAAATATTTTGTCTCATTAGTTCTTAGGATCAATTAAGTCTTTACTTTATTTTAATTCAATTAGTAATGTTACACCCAAAACCGAGTTTTAAGTATTAAATAATGAAAATGCCATTGTAATAGTTTGACTAAGACTTTTATGAGTAGGGAGACTCGATATGATTGGCTAGTCAACGAAAGTTAAGTTGTAGTCAAACTCATTAGTCAATCTAACAGTGAATGAATGTGTAATGTGGCTATAGAAAGATTGATATGTTACTTTTATAAGAAAGAATGACTTAAGGGATTGAAGTTTTCAAGTGTTAAAGGAGTTATAAAGTTAATATGGCCAAAGTAGAAAGAAATGGACTTGAAGGACCTAAGTTGCCAAATGACCAAACTAGTAATAGAACCAACTTGTTTTAGTACTAGAACCACCTTGTTATAGCCTGCAAGGACCATTCCTGCCATAATCCTAAACTAGTACTAGAACCAAGTTGTTTTAGTGCTAGAACCACCTTGTTTTAGCCTGTTAGGACTTAATGTGAAACGATTCTCCCATCAGGGATTATTCTTGCCAAAATCTCAAACTGGCACTAGAACTAACTTATTCTAGTACCAAGACTGAATTGTTATAAGACCAAAGGGACTAAAGTTGCCAAATATGCAAACTACAAACTAACTAGTTATATTAGGATAAGTTTTGAGACTTATCTCATTATTCTAAATAGTTCCAGGGAGTTCTAGGTGTGTGTGTGTGTGTGTGTGTGTGTGTGTGTGTGTGTGTGTATGCGTGTGTGTATGTGCGCGCGCGTGTTTGAAGGTCGGTTCAACTAAGAGAAAGAGGATGGAAAAACAATGGTACGTACTATGATGTTCAAATTGATGAAGAGATTAGGGTTTTATATCAAAAGTTTAGTCCTTAATTATGCTTATCTCAAGAAAGTAAACTCTTATTTGAGTTTAATTGGTAATTTATTAATTAGGGTTCTTGAGACCCAATTTGTAGACTTTGGGTAATTATGGTTTCAAGTTAATGTAATGATGTTATGGGTGAAGACCCTTTAATGGTTTATGTTGAATTTGGGTAAAGACGGGGTTTCATCATATGATCAAGATATAATCATATGATGACTAAAGATGATGGTGTGTTTTGTAAACCCTTGTTAGATTTTATTGCTTTGATGGGGTAATAAGTGTTTTTATGATGTTTGAGTATGAATCAAGTATGGATGATGATGATGATTTTCTTGATACTTAGCTATGGAATCAAAGGTAAGTAACTTGGTTACTATATGCTTAACATAAAAGTTATTATGTTATGTGATTATGAATGAAAGTGTTAAGGAAGGTTACAGTTTCTTAGAACGTTTGATGAATTAAGAGACCCGTTATAGAATTAGCTATGGATTAAGGAAGGATTAAGGTATGTGTTAAGGCTTTTATGTGTATATGTGTGTTATGGGTATGTGGTTATAGTATATGTGAATATTATAGTGTTGACGTGCGAGAATGAATGGATTAGTTGTTAAGCGTTCATATTGCTAATATGATGATTGACGTGTTAATTATGTATTAACCGATTAAATACTAAGCGAAAGCTTATGTTATAGTTATCATTGTTTTGTAGGATCTTGCAGAAGTGCTATGGCTTGAGGCTTAAAGATTGGAAGTGAAAATGATAGAAGGTTATATGTACTAGGAGCTTAGTTTAGAATACCGAGCTCAATTTCAATGTTGTTAAACCCCCCCCCCCCCCAGAGTCTTAAATGGTTTACATATTTGTTTGTCAAGTGTCAAAGTATCATGTAATGTGTAGTTGATGAGTGTCAAGGTTAATTGCCATAGTTTGGCGTTATCAAGTACGCAAACGGGTCAAAATGGGCATTTGACAAACCCTATAAATCATGTGTTTATGGGTCGTTTAGACCACAAATGTTAATGGAAATGATGTATTATGTTATGTTAAAGATTACTGGAAAGTTTTGTTAATTGTTGAGTTATAGAAGTCGAGTTTTAGTCATTTTAGTTAAGCATGAAAACGGGACAGCAAGTAGAATAGAACATGGGTCATGTTTGAAAAATTATATCTCCTAAACCGTAAGTCATCACGGTTCGTGAGACCCGTCATTTCGAAGCTAATTGAGTCTCGTTCCATTTAAAATTAATCTCAAAGTCTGAATGTTAATAGATTTTTGTCAGTTTATAAAATAGTAATAGAAGGTTCGTTATAGTCAAGTCTTTTCCGCGTAAATGTTTAAATTTTGGTCAATGCGCGGGGCGTAACAAGTAAAAAGAAGTTGTTATGCCCAATTACATTGAAAAACGCTTTGGCTATTTGTATATCCAAATAGGGAAATATTGTTAGGCTAATTTAATGTCCAATGCTCACTGACTAGGATTTGAACATAAAAGTTCCTAAGTGTAAATGAAGTCCCTGAATGAATAAACATTAAGGGAGTCATCTTCAGAGTTCATTAGCGACTAAGAAAGTCTCACTTATTCCTGAGGCGGAACTCGGCAAGTGAAGTCCCTAAACTAGAAAGAAGATCATTCATGGAATGAGTGAGTACTAATAATAACTCACCGACTCCCCCTTGATCTCCTCAACAATCAAGAGCATTCCAAGCTTAGATATTTAAGAAAAATTTCTAGGCATATGATACTTTAGGCAAGAATTTTCTTGGGAAAATAAGTTGAAAAACACTTAGCAAAGAAAGTCAAAGAAAGTACAAGAATTGGTAAAAAGGTAAAACAGTTGTCAAAACTGTTCCCTAAATTGGTATTACACGAATTTCAAGAATAGAAGAATTTAATGTAAATGTACTTCACAGTTAAATGTTCGACAAGTCCCTATTACCATACAGGTATCTACCTCGATCTTTGCCTATATAATTTTGTAAATGAGTAAATGTTATCTCTTGCAATTAATGTGATACACATTCAAGAACATTTACTCGTTCATAGAACTAAATCCCTGAGCGTATTCAGTGGTTAGTATAGTTCTTTACTTAAATATTAACATTGCTTTATGTTTAAGTTAGTAAGGAGATCACTAAACAAGTGTCATTCAATTTGGATTTTTATTTGGCAAACAATCTTAGTAAATTCTTAAATTCATTTCTAATAATAATTTAAACTTTGAAAAATACTAGTGTATATCTATTTACTACTTTATTTTGTCAAATATTTTAAACATTCTTTGCTAACCATGAAAGTTGGTTAGTTATTTTTAGTTAATCTTTATAAGAAACTAATAATAAAGAACAAGAAGTTACTTTTCTGTCGTGCTTGTGTAGTCAAAAGAACAATCCAAGATCTTGGAAGCAAAAAAGCGACCCTAAATTATGGGCATTAATTGTTGGACTACATAAAACCCGTAGGTATTACTTTATTATTGACCATTATTTATAATGGTAAAACTCTATATGCCCTAAACCCACAAACCGGGCTTGGGCCTATTTATTCCCTAATACTCCCCCGCAGTTCGAGCGGCGAAATCGCGAAAGCTCGAACTGGAGTAATAAACTAGACAAGAAAAAGAAAAACATTAACATAATAAAAACATAACTTTAGTCGACTCGTAACAAAACCGTACCAACAGTCGACTTTAGTCGACTGGTACCAACGGTCGGCTAAGTCGACTAGTAACAACACCGTACCAACGGTCGACTTTAGGGACTGGTACCAACGGTCAACTTTAGTCGACTGGTAACAAAGCCGTACGAACAATCGACTAACAAACAAACATAAAAATAACTATAACTTTTTTTAACAATAAAACAAAAACAAAAATAAAACATAAATCCTCAATATTCCTAAACCTACGCTTCATGGTGTATTGATCCTTCAGCAGCGCATGATCTTCAAACATATTGTGATACCCATCTTAATCCTACGCTTCATGGTGTCTTGATTTAACTCTGCCACACAATTTGAATAACCAATCAATAAGCTACTTGACTTTTAACACAAAGAATTAAGGAATATTGCATTCGGTGGGGAGAAAATATTTGCAGGACACTTTTCACGCAGCGGATAAGGGTAGAAAAGAAAATTAAGGCTATGGTTTGACGGGGTGCCATAAAGGAGGCGACTCAACTTAGCCACCTAGGTCTGAGGATCAGACCTGCTCCGATACCATGTTGGACTACATAAAACCCGTAGGTATTACTTTATTATTGACCATTATTTATAATGGTAAAACTCTATATGCCCTAAACCCACAAACCGGGCTTGGGCCTATTTATTCCCTAATATTAATAATGGAAGAGAGATTTAAGTAATTGGGAGTACTAATTATCAAAAAGGTAAGGAAAAGTGTTCCTTATGTCCCCTTAATAGATCTTACACTTTGGAAAAGGTTGACTTCCAACTTTTAACATCAAAGTAGAGCGGATCAACCATTTTAATATTTTACTTTGGCACATCAGGTGGCGGGTTTAGCGTAGTAAATGAAATTTATGGGTCGTATGGGTCCACATAATCCATGCATGAAATAATCTCATTATTGTCGATGCTAATCAATATTATACAATTTTAACAAATTTTGCTATTGCGATACGTGGTTGAGTTAGAAAAGTGTCTCCAAAATAGACCACCTTATAAAAAAGTATTGACACAACATAATACATTCTTACCCTGTAGCTTGTTACAGCTAGCGCGCAGGCTAGTAGCATCAAGAACATTTTTCCTCAAAAAAAGGAAGGATGGTTTTGTGACTCGTGAGAGAAAGGATGAAGTTCGTGAGAGTAAGTGAGAGTAAGAAGAGAGTTCATTTACCTCAAAAGTGAGTCAGTAAACCCATACAACTTACCGCGTATGTTATATATATTTTTTATCAGCTGGAAATATAATCCCTTGGAGTGAGGGAAAAGATCACAAAGTGATTGTAACGAAGATATTGGATCATTGATCTTTTGATGCACGGTGGATTCATATTTTTAATTCTATGCAAAATCCAAGAACGATGAGTATATAATCAGCTAACTAAAGTATCCTTTGGATTGCCAAACTAAGACAAAGCTTTTCATCCATATTCATGTTCACTGAGTCGGCCCAATATCTTCAAAGGATAGAAATCTACACCTTTGTATCTTTCTCGTCTAGGTTCCTAATGTCACGTACCTTTGTATCAAAAGTTGTCGGGTTTTTTTCACATGCCATGTCGTTAACTTCCATTATTTGCTAACAAAGACAAAAACAAAACAGATCCTAAAGATCTTAAGTTCGGTATTGAGTAATTTAAAGTTAAACGTTGCATTAACACCTAATTATATGTTGAATTCGGATTCTGACCTCGATTGTGCAACAAAAGCTTACAGGAAACAGGATGCTCGATATTTCCTCAATTAGAACATGCTTAAAGCCTTTAGTGAGTTAATTTTAGTTAAAGCCTATCTTTCTATATTTAATCATGCGTGAGCATGAGTTTTAAACTTAAAACATGTTGCATAGCGCGAATAATTTTGCATTAACTATGCTAAGTTAATCGACTAAATTAATTAAAAATAAAAAATATATATACATGGAGACATATCACTTCTGTCAGAAACATCAGTTATAGAAGAATGGTACCTCTACCTGTCACTCATAAATACGTAGTAGTTCTTTTGATCCATCAACATAACGAATTAAATCAATGCAAACAAGCTAAACAGCAACATGTTATTAGCAATCACTAAGGTCTATAAAAGGTAATCGAAAACCAATGAATGCTAAAACTTCCATGTTCGAATGTTGTCGACGCAGTTAAGTTTCTACGTTGTTTTAAAGTTTAAGGGTAATCTACACAAAAGATGACTAAGATCAAAATGGTGCAATATATAATCTATATGTAGTTTCAATCTTATAAGTACAAAGATTATAACTTATATCACCTTTGGTATATAAACCCTTGATAGATAATCAGGTATATGATCAACTCACATACACTATAATATTGGTTGATATAAAGTTACAAAAGTTGATACAAGTTACATGATCAAACTTTGAATAATAGAAGCTTCGGGGCTTTCAGCGTCAATGGTGGACAGCAGATGTGATAATCGTTCACTAAGATCGTCAACCTCCCTATGCAAACTTCTAACGTAGTTGCAAGTCTCTTGTAGCACTTTGGAAGCGGATGCCTGTACCAAAATTTCACTTTTAATACACTTATTTATTTCCATAATTCTACAAACAACTTTTGGAAACACTGGTGACACACATGTTTACATGTTTGATGTATCATGTATATATATTAATTGCATATATATGCATTTCAAGTTGTTTTTTCGGTGATGAGGGACCATGAATATAGTGTGCTTTAGTCTTCTTCTGCAACTCTTTATTAGGGAATAAATAGGCCCAAGCCCGGTTTGTGGGTTTAGGGCATATAGAGTTTTACCATTATAAATAATGGTCAATAATAAAGTAATACCTACGGGTTTTATATATTAGGGAATAAATAGGCCCAAGCCCGGTTTGTGGGTTTAGGGCATATAGAGTTTTACCATTATAAATAATGGTCAATAATAAAGTAATACCTACGGGTTTATCATTATTCTACACTCTTGTGACTCAAAATAGACTTCTAATGTGTAATGTAGTGGTTAGAAACATAGAATCAACTATCACATATTCACATGAATATACAGTAGTATGAAACTATGGATTAAATAAAACGAATTGTCAAATTCTACATTATTCAAATTGACTTTGTTAGGGTTTTTAAATTTTCAATTGAGCTTCATGTAATGACAGTTCAAACAAACAAAGGAACTCAATGCTTTTGTAACAAGCTCGTGCATGATATAATATGAGATGAATTGACCAACTTAAATTTGTATGGTCTAAACAATCTTCACATCCAAGCTTTTTTTCGACCGTCAATACATTAATAACAAACTAGCAAGGAGCTAGAAAGTTACAAAGAGATTGATGTGATGAAAAACAGCTTAAAGACTCGTGTTGCGTATTGTAACTATAAGTTAGGCCGAAAGGTTGGAGCGTTGGAGGAGGTGACCTAATAATTTGGAAATTTGAAACTTTTCACATAATGAATAATGAAATTCATTTTCATATGTCATCAATATTATTTGATGAAATCGAAGGTTAACGAAAGGATCCAAGAACTCTTTTTCTCTTGATTTATCAAAGTCAAAGCTTTGTTAACAGTGTAACTCATTTACAAATGTGTGTCTAATCCAGAAAGATGGTTTTAATTTCTTTACCTTGTTTGAGCGACGATTACGAATCTCAGGTACAAGTTGTTGCAACTTTGAAAGGAGTTGTATAATTTGATCATCAGTGATCCTTGAAGCTCCATTTGACGATTGCCTAGACCTTCGGCTGGACATTATATATGGTTTTTTCTATGTGAAAGATAGTGTGTGTTGGTTGGGTGAGACAAAATGTGTTAATGAATTCAGTGTCTTAGTTCATGGAGAGCTGTGATTATATGGTGTATAAATAAGGATGTTTTAGCCTTAAGCAACAGTCTTCAACTAGATATATAGCAGTCGTATTCAACACATCAAACTTAACACAGTAATGCAAATAAAATAATCACACATATATAAGCTAACAACAAGAAAGAGAGGAGTACGATGTGATGAAGGGCCAGCGATGTTGGATATGAAGAAGACAATTGCTTTAAAATCAAGTTGTCCACTATTTAAAATGGACCCTTTTGCATGGAATTTCAGTATCTTAACACGTTAACAAATTAACTGCCTTGGATCTTTTTTTATATATTTTGTAAAAAGTATGTTTTTAAGCAGGTTAAATAGGTTGACAGTAGACCAACCACTTAAACCCGTTTACATAACAACTTGCTAGAAAAATGAACTATGTGAGTTAAACGGTTGATCTGCTAAACGGTACTAATGTGTAACTTAACCAGCATCCTGAACTAGTTAACCCATCTAAATAAATGATTGGGAACATATTGTCTTTAAATGATATGTTCGAGTTGATACGACTGGACTAGTTAATTCCTTAAACATATATACTTTGTTAATAGTAGCGGAGCAAGAACTTTTATTGTTGGAAGGCTAAAGATATACATCTTATATTTTGAAAAGGCCAAAAGCTAATATATCTTTTTCTAACATAAAAATAGCATAGAAAATACATTTTGCACAAAAAAAATCTTGGCAATGCCACCACCCTCTTTGGTCTTCATTACCCTCCGCCTATGCTTGTTAAGGTTAATTAGAGTTTTATGGCTCGTCAAACTAAGCCCATCCCAAAATGCCACTCATAATTCTAACTTATAATTCTATCAAACAATGATTCATTATGGATATATATACGTTTACGTTTTTCTTGAGGATTAAAGCGAAACATTTTCTTATATTCAAATGACTCGCACAATAATTATCATAAATAAAGTTTTAAAACGCAAGTATGTAATTTGTGGTTATAGTTATTTCTCTTTTTTTTTATTTTAAGATGCTTTCTCATTTAATCCTAAGTCAGTATAATAGTATATCATGTAATTTCATGCATAGTTACAGTGTGGGAGATAATCTCCGTAAGTTAAGCATCCCAAGTTGGGGGGCGTGTGACATGATCTACATGTCGAGGGGAAACAATATGAGCTTTTGTACAAACAACTATGGGCCCTTCCTTTACACATTACCATGCATGTAAATCCTTATAGATATAAAAATTATTATTTTTTCTTAATCCATTATGCATAATTAGTTGATATTTTTTTTCAACGGTGGATATTGACTTTGTTTATGGTTCAGTAGGCCGGTTTAGGATTGTTTTAACTTTTAATCAGTGTGTCTTGTATATATAGGCACGACATGATGATATACATAAGTTAACATCACATGTGTAAACCCACAGGGGTGATATAACACGTGTCAACATATGTTGAAAACAGGCAAAGTTGTTTAATGCGGATGTTCCTGCCGGACCATTGGTCACGTGAGTTTTCAACTATTTGCGATTTCTGAACCCCATTTGATCTCCTTGCCCATACCACTTTATAATTTGTAACCACCCATGTCGTTTACGAGAGTGGATGCACAAATTTCTCGAAGGATGCTTTAATAGCATTATACATCGTACATCAAAAAGTTATGATTTAGAAAAATATGTAATTTTTGAAGTTTCGTTGAGTATACATGTAATTCTCCCTATTTGAAAAATATGCCTGAATTGAAATGTCATCGAATGCATTTGGGAAAGAAATCAAAAAGTTTTATACAAATTTATACAAACTAGAGAAAATTCATGGGATTCTCGAGAATATCCCGAGGCTGGCCCCTGATTGTTTGCCAAACACCTCTAATTTAACACTTAAAAGATGTTGTAGGTAGTCAATTTAATTTTAAATATGAACCATTTATATGAAAATTACTAATTATTGAAGTGTAATTCGTGTTGGAAAAATGGCAAAAATAGTCACTGCGGTCTAACGATGATTACACAAACACTACAAAATTTGTGACATTTGCTCACTAAATCAAGTGTGAGCAAAAGATAAGAAAAAACTTACTAAAAGCTATTTTAGCAACTCTCACTAAAAAGAAAACAGTCAGTACTGAAGTCATCACTAAAAGTCTATCCTTACACAATATTTAGTAAGCAAAAGGGTCAAATTTTTAGTGACTATTCTCTTTTAGTAGGCAAAGGTGTCAACCTCTTTTACACCCAAAGCCTATTTAAAATGTTTTAGCCACTTTCTTTTACAACTAACACTGAGCAAAGGTTCACTTTTGGTGACTAAATGATAAGTGAGTAAAGCTAATTCATAAATAATACACTTTTTGTATCCCTAAATGATGCAAAACAGAAATATTTTCCAAATACCATATTATATCAAATTCAAAACAGAAATATTTTCCAGGTTCTAAACACAATAATCTCATTCCTCGGCACATAGGATCGTAATCGTAATCGTAATCAGATTTAAAATAGAAATACTACAGTATCAACACATAGAAAAATCTCGTATGTTTGAACAAACAAATCTGTTGCTGGTTACGATTTACAGGAAATGAATATCTTCAGATTTGCACGTGACATGACTCATCTGGCAACTGTCCTCGTCTTACTCCTCAAACTGTTACATCAGAAAGTAAAAACGAAAAGTATTAACCAACTTCATGTAGATTAAAACAAGCAAATAGGACATAAAGAACAATTACAGGTTTATGTATGAGAATTATGACTTTAAAGATAAAGTTTCAGAATTTGATATGGTTCACTTTTAGTATAAACCTGTAATTTGATATGGGTCACTTATACAGGTTTATGTATGGAAACAATTACAGGTTTACACATAGAAAAATCTAATATGTTTGAGCAAACAAATTGGACCTGATTATTGTGACGTTTGATTAAAACTGACCCGTACTAAACTGACCCATTAAATCTAATAGTATGATATGGGTCACTTTTAGTATAAACCTGTATTTGTTTATAAACTGACCCGTACAAATTGTTTATGCTAAACTAACCCATTCAAACTAATTTATACTTGTCTTGTCCCAGCAGGTTCTGCATTTTCAAAGCCCTCCTTAAACTGAATTTCAAATTTCCTAAGTAGCTGAGCATCCTCTCTCTTGAGTCTCTTCAACGTCTGCACCAAAACAGAATCCAAATCTTTAAAAACAGATTTTTGCTATTTACAAAGCTTAATAACTCTAAAAAACACAGACAAACAAAAGCTGAAAATAAAATAAGCATACGAATTCTAGTTAAGAGCATATGAATGTATTACTCTAAAGCTACTGATAACTCTACTCCTTACGTATTTCAAATTATCCATTTTATTATTATAACAATTCATCATAGCAAACATATCTAAATATTAAGAAAACTTATTCGATATTTACAAAGTCCTGATTTCCCTTAAATGAGTTTCATGCAGTTGGGTGTTAGGAAACTACAAAACCTTAGTTATATGTATTATTTAAGACCTTTGTTCTATTGTTAGATTATCAGTTGGGTGTTAGGAAACTACAAAACCTTAGATATATGTATTATTTAAGGCGAGTTGCAGAGCTGGAAGTCTCAGTTGTCCCTTAAACCTTTAACTACCCGGATTCTGTAGCAATAGCATTGACCACTTCAATTATTTTGTTCTCATTTCTTTTCATACAGGCCATCCTAGTTTTCGGCTAAGGTTTAAAAAAGATACACATTCCAAAGAAAGTACGAAACCTTCTGTTCAAATCAAACATGGACAATGCCTGAAATATACCGTATAGAGAAATATAGCATGCCTAGAAGAAAGGATCAAAGCAGCTTATCAACTATAAAACATTATAAGCTGAAGAAAGTGTAAAAGAATCCAGTTTCATGTTGTCCTAGGAATGGAATCCGTCACTAGGAGGCTTCTACGGGTTGTCTTTGACACATTAAAGCTTCAACTGACAGATCCAGCATTCATGTACAGACTAGAATTAGCATAATAGACAGCTATTGTTTTTTATGCGACCCAAGGCATTTCATTAAAAACTCAAGAAGGGGACAAAATAAATAAATAATCAAAAGCAATATGTGATTTATACAGACTAATTATATAGTACAAAGTGAAAGCGGACTTGATTAATTGCTGCAAACTATGTAACACCCCGAAAATCGTAATGAAGCAGCGGAAGTCTAATCGGGGTATTACATCTTAGAATCATAGTCATAATTATAGAAAACGACTCGAAAGAGACGTTTTGAGAAAATTTGTTATCATTCATCAAACATTAAAACAGAGTAGCAACAACGGTTCCATACGGTTTAGTAATACATAATAAAAATGTTTAAATTTAAAGAAATGAATGATAACATTGTTGGGTGATATTCATAAGATGCCCTAGCCCACTCTGTGCCATTTGCTTCTTAGTTACCTGAGATAAAACATGCTAAAAAGGTCAACACAAAGGTTGAGTGAATCCATAGTGTTTAATTCATAATAGTTTGAACACAAGCCAAATAGTAGTAAAACAATGATATCGTAGTGTAACATGTGTATTGCCCTAAGCCTCATGACACGCTGTTAGCCTTAAAAATAATGTTATATGTGGAAATTGCAATAGTAGCAAAGCACAAGGACTTGTTCTGTCATTAGGACATAGTTTATGTGACTTGTAGTATAAATACTCTCCTAGTGGCAACTAGGAGAGGTGGATGTTCATTGTAATAAGGAGGTGTGTGTGGTTTTCCCTTTCTCTCTCTAGAAAAACACACACACGTTCCCCAATTCTTTAATCTAATTTTACCATGTTTAACCTTTATTTTGAGCATCCCCGACCTCCTGATTAGTGATTCTTGGTGATAACAAGTGGCATCAGAGCTAACCAGGGGCGATTCGTGGTGTTTTTGGGTATTTTAGGTTGCTAGTCGTGGGTTTTGATGGCTCGTTGATTATTTTTGTGGCTGGTCGAGAGGTTTTAGCGCCACAAAAATCTAGGGTTTCATTAAATTCTTGCGTATAGGCTGCTAGCAATTAAGTGGGTTTGATTATTGGGTTTTTATGGTGATTAGTGTGGTATTTTAAGGCTGATTCGTGGTGTTTTGTGGCTTCTCAAATGTTTTTTGGGTCGTTTTCTGTTCTTCAGCGAGTATCACTTTAGGGTTTCGCGAGTATGGGTGACTTTGTAAGGTTTTTGCGAGTATGCAATTGATTCTAGCGAGTATGGCTAGATTGTTTTGCGGTTAATGAGCAGAATTCTTGCGAGTATGGTACAGAAATCCGTTTTGGCAGATCGAGTTATGGGTCAAAATCTTCGAGATGATAGGTTTGCGAGTATGGGGGATAGGTTGCGAGTAGGGGGTGAAAATTTAGCCGAGTATGGACGAATTCCTGCGAGATGGAAATTCTAGCAGTTTGGACTATAATGTTAGGTCGAAGTTTGGACTAGTTTTTGTGCCGAGTATGAGACAATACAAATTAGCGAGTTTGAGTGTTATTTTGGCGAGTTAGCCTTTTGTAACCTTATCGGTGTTTATCGAGTAAATGGTCCCATTCGCTTAATTATAAGCAAATCTGGCCCAAAATTACCCAAGCGTATCGAATATCATTTTTCTTCCAATCTAATCGACTTTATATTAGGCGAGTAGGCGGGCCTCTACCTTATCAGTTCATAATGGCCTTCGTTTGTGTTTATCGTGCAGGCAAGCCAAGTTGGAATGTGATGGTGATATCGATCATGCCCTCTCAATAACCTAAACCAACCCTAATACACCTCACCCAATACATTGATATCATTTAAGACTTTATACAGAACATGATCATTAACTTGTTTCATTACACAAATACCAATATATCACTCACCCACTTCATGATATCTATTGGTAAGACCTTATAGCAGAAATGATCAATTCATTTGTTTCATTACATAAATACCAATATATCACACCTCAAAACACCACACGTTTTGCTTAAAAAGATCCTGATCAAGATATCATAATACAATGACGATTGGCTAATATCATAAGTTGTGACACAAGAGAGAATTCTTTATTATCTATTTGGTGTGAAGTGAAGTTTTACGATGTCGTACTTATTTATCTCAAGTATAGGGTTGTTGGATGCAAACTTTTCAAAGATACTT
>LBNU01016277.1:365562-376778 GCA_014162995.1 Artemisia annua
AGGCTTAACCGTTTCTACCTTTGTTGATTACATGTGTACGTTATGGGCTGATTATAAGATAGCTGGAATGCATTTGGTGAAGATGAAGATGTTGATACGTTGTACCCCCGAACAGAAAATCTTGAAGAAGGTCGAGTCTACAGTCGTTTTACATATTCCGCTGCATGTTTGAAGACTAAAGACGGTTCGCATGTGTTTATCATAAAAGACTTCTTCAGAGTTAGGGCATTCATCAGAGATGTTGTCAGTTTGGGGGAGAGCACTAATTAGGGGAGAGTGTATTGTAATGGTCAATGTTAATCCCTAATTAGATTCGCTCACATTGTTCCTCTACAAGTCAAAGTGATGGCAGCTGAGAAGACTCAGATGGATAAGTGAAGCTATGGTGCTTGAAGACCACTCTCGGAGCTGCTGTACTTATGTTTTGTATTGTGTTTTACTTAATTGTGCTTGTAGGGAACATTGTAAGCAATTCCCATATAACATTACTTTGGGGAGAGATTGTTAGCCTTGAAAATAATGTTATATGTGGAAATTGCAATAGTAGCAAAGCACAAGGACTTGTTCTGTCATTAGGACATAGTTTATGTGACTTGTAGTATAAATACTCTCCTAGTGGCAACTAGGAGAGGTGGATGTTCATTGTAATAAGGAGGTGTGTGTGGTTTTCCCTTTCTCTCTCTAGAAAAACACACACACCTTCCCCAATTCTTTAATCTAATTTTACCATGTTTAACCTTTATTTCGAGCATCCCCGACCTCCTGAATAGTGATTCTTGGTGATAACAATTGGTATCAGAGCTAACCAGGGGCGATTCGTGGTGTTTTTGGGTGTTTTAGGAGCTATTCGATTGGTTTAGTGAGTTTCGTGGGTGTTTACACTTTAGGTTTCATCTAGATCGTTCGTATAGGCTACTAGGAGTTCGTGTGATTTGGTTTTTGGGTTTTGTTGGGTGAAATCTCGTGGATTTAAGGCTGTTCGTGGGTTTCTATAATTTGAGCCCTAGTTTTGCGAGTATGGAAAAATAGGGTATTAGCGAATATCAACTTTTGGGGTTTAGCGAATAGGAATTTTTTGGGGTTTAGCGAATAGTGTTGGTCTTGCGAATATTGGCTGGTATTGCGAGTATACAAAATAGCGAGTAAGCTAATTCTGTTTGCGAGTATCTACTTGGCAAACATTTCGAGTATCATTATTTGCGAATAAGGATCTATTTGCGAGTATGATCTGGTTTTGCGAATAAGGATCTATTTGCGAATATGGTCTTGTATTGCGAATAAGGATTTTGCGTGTAAGGTTTTAGCGAGTAAGGTGTTTGCGAATAAGGCTCAGTTTTGCGAATAGGGATTGCTTGCGAATAAGGATTTGGATTGCGAGTAAGGATTTGGATTGCGAGTATCAACCAAAGTTTGCGAGTAAGCTTGCGAGTATCAACCAAAGTTTGCGAGTAAGCTTGGCGGGAAAATTTGAGTAAAATTTATTTTCTACGGGAGCTTAAACGTTCAATTTTTACGCGAGATTCAAAATTTGGTATAACGATGAAAATTTTGACCAAAAATTCAAATTTTTTGGCTAAAATTCAAAATTTTACGATGAAATTTGGCGTAAAAATTTTCATAACTCAAATTTTTCGTGCAACCTTACACTCGCATTTCATAGTGATTTTCATAGTATGGGCGAGAAATTTTTCAATTTGAATTTTTGGAGGGAAAATATGAAATCACTACACCTATACCCTAATATCACCACACCCAAGAACATGATATTATTGGTACACCTTATACAAGAACATGATTCATTAACTTGTTTCATTACATGAATACCAATATATCACCTCACCCACTCCATGATATCATTGGTACACCTTATCCAGAACATGATTCAATTCATTTGTTTCATTACATGAATACCAATATATCACACCTCAAAACACACCACGTTTTGCTTAAAACGATCCTGATCAAGAATCATTCTACAATGACGATGGCTAATATCAGAAGTTTGTGTATACAAGGAGAATTCTTTATTATCTATTTGGGTTTGAAGTGAAGTTTTACGGATGCGTACTTATTTATCTCAAAGTTTAGGGGTGGATGGATGCATGACTTTCGTAGATACTTGTTGGGCACATAGATATATGTTAACCAAGGGTTACATACATGGTGACGAAGACTTGGTTTATCTAGTTTTCATAGGTCAAGGGGTGGACGGACGAAGACCTAGTTAACTATCACTTAAAGGAGTTACGTTGTAGTGCTCAGTGTCACACTTAGATGTGGATAATCAAGAGGTGTTACGTCTCATACTTGTTGGTTGGTTGGATGAAGAGTATTGAGTACTTAGGGATTCGATGCTTCACGAACTCTCTACACCGTTCTTAGTTACTACAGGAACCACAAGCTTAAGTCACAAGTCTGGGGAATCTTACTTCATTCTCAAGTTCGTCATATTGAGTTTTTCCTTATGGGGTTAATGGAAATAGCCGTCGTTGTTCATTCAGAGGTTGATAAAGAGTTAGACAATTTCATATGGTATCGTTAGTAGATTGGGATTATCGACATCTTCACACGTGCTGATTATAGTCTATTCTAAAGGTGCTTCCGGTTACAACTACATATACACATTGGTATGCTGATTTCGATGAGATCGCAATCATCAGGGGAGAGAAATGTGAAATAAATATGTACTTTATGAAGTACTAAAGGTCCATGTGACCAGGCTGAACCGTTTCTACCTTTGTTAATTACATGTGTACGTTATGGGCTGATTTATAAGATAGCTGGAATGCATTTGGTGAAGATGAAGATGTTGATACATTGTACCCCCGAACAGAAAATCCTGAAGAAGGTCGAGTCTACAGTCGTTTTACATATTCCGCTGCATGTTTGAAGACTAAAGACGGTTCGCATGTGTTTATCATAAAAGACTTCTTCAGAGTTAGGGCATTCATCAGAGATGTTGTCAGTTTGGGGGAGAGCACTAATTAGGGGAGAGTGTATTGTAATGGTCAATGTTAATCCCTAATTAGACTCGCACACATTGTTCCTCTACAAGTCAAAGTGATGGCAGCCGAGAAGACTCAGATGTATAAGAAGCTATGGTGCTTGAAGACCACTCTCAGAGCTGCTGTGCTTATGTTTTGTATTGTGTTTTACTTAATTGTGCTTGTAGGGAACATTGTAAGCAATTCCCATATAACATTACTTTGGCGAGAGATTGTTAGCCTTGAAAATAATGTTATATGTGGAAAGTGCAATAGTAGCAAAGCACAAGGACTAGTTCTGTCAATAGGACTTAGTTTATGTGACTTGTAGTATAAATACTCTCCTAGTGGCAACTAGGAGAGGTGGATGTTCATTGTAATAAGGAGGTGTGTGTGGTTTTCCCTTTCTCTCTCTAGAAAAACACACACACCTTCCCCAATTCTTTAATCTAATTTTACCATGTTTAACCTTTATTTCGAGCATCCCCGACCTCCTGAATAGTGATTCTTGGTGATAACACACGCAAACGTTAACTAGTGACGTCATATAATGATGACGTTAGGTACTAACATTATAGGGATAATATTAGTATAAAGGCCCTCGTGCAGAAGGTTGCCGTCCTCCTGTTTAGTTCAAATATAGTGCATTTGGCTACCTATCCGGCTAGCACAAATGGGGCGTCAACTGCCAATAGATCTATTCACTAAATTCGCGTTCACTCGCAAGTGATTAATGGTTCATGATGTGAGGGACTTTTGTCAAATGTGGTAACTTAGGCAATATCATTCAGGATAGCATACAAAAAAAAATACTTGTGTTCAGATTTGTAGCATGTATCTCCCCACGGGATTTGAAAACGTAGTAAAAGTGGGACTATGAACTCACCTTAGTGTAGTAGTAGTCTGAAACTAAATAGGATCAAATAGTAGGTGATAGCTCCGACGCGTGACCTAGATTAGTATGGCATAGTTTAGTTCGTCGTTCTAGCTTAAGACTTGATGAACGTAAATAAGTTTTCGAAACGTTTATGTTAGTGTTGCTTGTGTGGCAATATTTAAGTTGAAAATATTTTTATAGATATTGGCTTGCATTGGCTCTCGGAAGTGCTAACATACATACGTATAGAATTGTATTGTATTCATGACGAAAAGTACTCATTAGACAAAATATTCGGAAGGCGAAGCATGGAAAGATAAACATGAGTGATTATCAAGTGTCATCAGAAATATGGGGAGTGGGTATACATATATAGTGTATATAGTAAATTAATGACAAGGTAATTTATGGAAAAAAAATAATCATTTTTAGTTGAAATACAAATCAAGTGTATATCCTTGATGAAAATTGGGCATGACCCGTATGGCTGTGTAGACATTTTGGTTTCTCGTGGTAATTATAAGTTACAAAGTACATGTTTAAGTAAAATGCCGTTTTATAATTTATAAAAGTTAAGTTTTAGTAAAAACATATCAAGTTATAGATAAGTTAAATAAGTGATAAGAATTAATAGATGTGTTTAAACTTACAAGTTTAGTTTATTTTTGACAATCTTTATAGATTTTTAAATGTATAAGAGTTTATAGTTGAATGTGTTACGTATATATATAAAATCTTGAGTTTCAAAGTACGTTTTTATAAACTTGTTATAATTTATGGTATGAACTTGTGGTCGAGTGAAGTAAAACTAGTCGGAACCCATTCGGACTAAGTCGTTGGATAAACACAAGGGTTACAAACTAAATTTTCATTAGTCTTGGCAAAAGAAAAAGTGTACATGATGATCTGATAAAAAGTTTACAAGGTAAACGCTCCCTATATAGGAAAGTGAAATCACAAATGGACCCTTTAGACTCAAGTGGGCTTTGACCCAACCTGTGAAGGGTAACTAGTAGCAGAAGAATCCACATGGATTTAGCGGAAACATAGACGTCTCTTTGACTTAAACAAAACAAGGCCTGGTCGCAACTTTTAAAACCTGAACTTTTAGGATAACACTCAACGACCAGGTTATTCATTTAAGAGTGCATAAATTTTAACGCAGAGTGAATGAGCAACGTTTGATACCGAGTATCAAGTGACCAAGTACACTAATTCCAAAACAACCAAAATATATTTCACCTACTAGATTTTCTTGAGTTCGAAATTAGAGTAGGACAAGGGATGACATAAAATACCCACAGTTGGGTTTCGATGTACACAAGCAAAGAAAACATAACCCAAGTCAAACTTTCAACTCATTACCCTTTAGTCTAGTTTGTTAACTGAACTTTGAAAGTAATCCCCCCTACTGTTGGGGTCGAAAAGTACACAACACACCCTCGCGGAGTTTGGGTTCTATGACAACGACGACTCAACATAACAATACTCGACTCTCCACTGGGTTCGACCACAGTGGGTTTCGACCTCAACGAAACCAAATTCCAACACCACAAGGCCAGCAAAAATAAGCAGAATATTAATAAGCACTTCCATGTAATCCAATACTAAGGTTTTGATTGAAATTATTTACTTATGCCACACATTAACAACAACGACTAGAGGAAATCATTCACAGATTCACGGATTTTGGTTGATCGATTCACATTAAACCAAAAACAAGATAATAACAACAAGATTCAAAATACAATAGTCTAAGAAACCCTTACAACAACAAAGAATCGATCCGAAAGAAATGGAGGCGAAGACCAAAAAAAAATACTTGAACCCGATTCTGATTCCACAAGCAATCCACACACCCTTCGAAACCTTAGAAACCTCTCTCTCAAAAGCTAGCTAATATTTGGTTGTGAAAGTTTTTGGATGTGTGGAACTTCTTGTGAACCGATCGGTTTATAAAGAATTTACTCAAGGGGGTTTTGATTCCTATTCCTTGGGCATCAGTCGACCTTGTAGCCTAAAGAGGATATCACCTCGTCATCGCCTAGTCACCACTTTGGCTCTTGGTGTTGACTTCGAATTCTGGACAAAGGGGAGGGAATCTCACCTGAAACACTTGGGACCATTTGGAGCCTCATGGTCATCGCGTGTCGGATCTATCCATGGCAATGGTGGGGACGTTTTGTTGCAGGAGATGAGGGCATAGGAGAGAGATGAGGGAGGCGGTGTGAATAGGTGTGAGGGAAAGTGAGGTACAGGTTAAGGTAAAGGGATATAAACCTTTTTCTATTATTTCACTTATGTACTTGTATTTCATTACTTGTAAAAATTAAATTTTTGGTTGAGTGTTTATTTTTAGATAAATTAAAAGGTGAATGGTTAAATAAAGGTGAGGTGTGAGAGTGCCTTTTGTTTTCGAAATGCTCGGGGTGAATTAAACGAACCTCGGGGTTTACTGAACCCCGGTATTAAATTATTAGACCTATGCCATACTATCACGGTGTCAGAACACATTCGGGTTTTAGTAAAATAGAATGTGAGTTCGTCACATTGTTCGTTTGATAATATTCGTTGTTGCTTTACAGTATAAATGAAAGCAAAAGTTTATACATGCACATGAGTGAAACTATTGAATATAACATTCGAAATAAATTTTTCGGGTTTATAGGAAATTAATAACTTGGGAAATTACGGGTTCTTACAGTACCTACCCCTTAAACTGAATTCCGTCCCGGAATTCTTAGTCTGTGGTAGTTGTCGGAGTTGTCTCGGTGAAAAGATGTGGATATCTGGCACGAATTCGGTTTTCAAGTTCCCATGTGTACTCTGGTCCTCTATTAGAGTTCCATCGAACCTTGACGACAGGAATGCGACTTTGTTTTAGTTGTTTCATATCAAGGAAGAATGTCTGAACAACCCTACACAGCTAGTCAGAATGGTGATCTATGAATCAAGGGATCTAAGGGCAGAGTTGGATGCTAATAATTAGGAACGTTTGGAAATTATCATCGAATAATGCTCGCGATCCTAAGTGCTCAACTCATTAAGGCAGAACCATGATGTAGATTGACCCAGAATCATGGTATTAGCGGTCTAAGTCAAGTAGATACTAAGTCGATCGATGTTTGTCTCATTACAAGTAGAAGCTAAAGGTCTTACGGTCAGATGCGACCTCTTATTGTCCCAGTGTAAAAGTGATGTTATGTCCCAAAATGATAAAGTTATCTAAAATTTCGAAAGAGTAGGCTGTCTCTTGAGTAATTGATTATTTAATTTAACTTGTTTCTACCTGTGTGAGAATCTTATCTTACGGATGAGTGGGAAGGTTGTATTTCGAAGGGATGGTGTCAAGGTATGGCCCATCGCCATTGTCAATATTAAGCAGGTCAGGTGGCATATAGGTGTAGCGGTTGTTTTCGAGGTTTATTCCTAGGATTTGCCCTGGAATTGTGTGTTTTCCGGCTTAGAGGCGTTGATAAAAGAAAATTTTGTTTGAAACTTTTATTTGTGTAGCGTTTACACGAATTTGACCAAATTAATAATTCGGGGGATATAAATTTCTTTGTTCGAGGTTAATAGTCTGGTAAAATAATGGGATCCTAAAAATTATAAAGTTTAGTATAACAAATTTTAAATATGGTGTAATTAAAATGATTTCACAAAAATCAATGTTTAGTCGTTTTTTAACGTAGGAAAGTGTTTTGACTAAAAAAATTTTTAACCCATTAAAATAAGTATTTTAGAAAAATATCACTACGAGTTTTAGGAAAAGTTCCTTAAGAGTGAAAACATCAAGGAAGCAGGTATAGTTGGGTACGTATAAATTTTTAAAGGTTTAAGGGCATTGCCTAGTTTCCGGTGCTTGGTAGTGTTTGGTGGCTAGATGTCGGGTGAAGTATATAGATATGGTACTTAATTCACTTCGGTAGTACTGAAATGTATCATGACTTATATTTTTGGGGTCTGAAATGAATGAGTCAATTGGATATTATGTCAGGAGGAGTTTTCCTAGGTTGCAAGTAAAAGTTGTATATGTCGTTCGATATGTTGAGACTTCTTGACATCCTATTGTGGGGGTGAGGTCATGTTAAAACGGATTTTTGAGGCCGAATAGTCTAGAACTCTTAGAGGATACTATGTCATAAGGGTGGTTGTATATTGATAGTACTATCCAAGGTATCCATTACTCACGAGGGAAAATTATATGGTGCGGATATCGTGAATCGTACATTGACGGAACAGTGTCGAGTCACGGTGTCTTGTCATTCCTAGTCGCGGACAGAGATGTTTAATTTACCTCTAAGGTTTGGCTTAGTGAACAACAGTGTTTTAGATTACTCTTACGTCCCAGTCAAGCTAATACCCTCAAAGAATTTGTGAAGGGTTTGGCAATCTCCAAGGTAGTGGTTCAGGTTGCTTTGCAAGGTCTTAAGACTTTCGTTGGGTCCTAAGTCAGCCCATTGTATGTTCCTAGCCCTTGTCAAAAGTTCCATTGGTCCCTTCATTCTTGACCTTCATCGAGGGGTCCTCTTTGTATTGTTAAGATTACCATAAGGTACGCGGACGAGTTTCTCATCATAGATGATTGTGGTATTTCAGCAACCAGACCATAACAAAAATGTCTAAGCCTCAAGTTCTGTGGACACTAACTGGGTGTCTTATGGGTATCTAGTAGGTTTAGGGTGCAACCTCGAAAGATGATGTCAGTTCCTATTAGCAGTCAGATGGATAGTTCAGGGGCACACTTAATACTTTTCGTGGATGGTAAAGTCTTGAACGATGGTGTTGATTGCTACTAGCAATCAGTTGGTTGTTAAGTAGTTACTTTGTGTTTAAAATAGAAGGTACAGTTTCTATTAAGGGACTGAATGTGATCGCCATCACGATTGACATTGATTAAAGTGAAGGTATGTCTTAGTGACTCTTGGGGTTTCGAGTTATTTGGTAGTTATCGAATTTAGAGGTTGTCTGTCTGACGGTAGGGTTTTTTCCAAAATCGGGGGAGGTGAAGTAAAGCAAGATGTCCTAAATTTAAGCTTCAAACGAATTCTTATGGCCATGATCGTAGGCAATCCCATTGATTATGGCTACGATCGTTAGTAGGTTGCTCTATGATGGCTGATGATGTAGCTTGACCCCTCAAATTAGAATGTGATACGAGACAAGGCTGAATTTATGTGATAAGATGGTATCGAGGTCTATTTGGTTATTACGGATGCCCATGACTTGCACTATTTTTGTGCAAGTTTGTGTTTTCTTGAAAACAAAAAAAAATAGAAAATCTGAATTTTTGGCAAAAAGTTTGGACAGCTATTCCTTGCGTAGCATGGTCCTACCTAAATTATACATAGGTGATCAGGCTTTGTATAATTAAGGTTCAACGATGCAGCGTTGGGTTTAGTTTAAAAGAGAGTATCGGTTGTTCATGAAGTGGTAGCTTAAAATACTTTTTCAAAAGGAATTAGTTCATAAAATGAATACACAATAGCTTATAAAACAACGTGTAAGATAGTTTATAGAGTAATAGGGAATCAATTTATTAATTGCAAGATAGTAGCAAAGTTTGTGGCTATAGTAGTTCACACAAGGGAGCAAAATAGTTTATAAGATGATAGTGAAAATTTTAGGATAATCGTAACATAGTTTACAAAATTCCGACGAAACCATTTGT
Source organism: Artemisia annua (assembly GCA_014162995.1). NCBI lineage: Eukaryota > Viridiplantae > Streptophyta > Magnoliopsida > Asterales > Asteraceae > Artemisia > Artemisia annua. The sequence goes on from LBNU01016277.1 coordinate 375,095, forward strand.
TTGTTTAAGAAATAGTATTAATGTAGCGATACATATGATAAAATAATTTGTATTATAAATTGTGAAACAGTTTATAGAGAAATGTCAATTCATTTTCTTATAAGATGATAGTAAGGTCATAGTTTTTGATTTTTATGGTAGTAAAATAGTTTGTAGGATGACGACCAATAGGTTTGTGTTGCATCTGTGATATAGTCTGTAGAGTGTTAGCAATGCAATTTGTTTTTATAAATAAGTAGTTAATATGGTGCTCAAGGAGCAAAATATTTTATAAATCAATAGTAAAACTTGTAAGGTATTTGCAACATAGTTTACAAGATGTTGGTAAAAGCATTTGTTGGTTCATAGAGTAGTAATAGGGTAGCAAAAATAGTTTGTGGGATAGTTCGTAAAGTGGGTTGTAGGTTGATAATGACATTGTTTACTATTTTTATAAGAGGTTAGCAAGATAGTCAACTGGTCGATGATACGGGTACTAATAGTCAAAGAAAAAGATTGGAAACAAAGTGGTTTATTATGTGGTAAAGTATGTTATAAGAGAGTGATGAAATGATTTATGGGGTAATGAAAACAGTGTATAAAATTCCAGAAAATGGTTTATATGAGTCTAACAAAACACTTTATAAGTTGATAGTAAGTCTGGTTATTAGTTTATAAGATTTTAGTAAGGTATTTCTTAAGAGGATAGTAAATCTGTTTATAACATAGTGAAAGATAGTTTATAAAATATTTGTTAATAGTAGTAAGGTACCAAATTGGTCTATTACATAGTAATAGTTTGTAAAATAGTTTGTAAGATAAGTGGTAAAATATAAAGTGCGATGGGCGACAGTTGACATATGAAGTTGTAGGTAGTTGTGAGCAAATGAGCTTACAATTGGAGATAAACGTTCATCAATTCTATATAATACGACGAGATTCATAGGAAAGTACTCATTAAAATGAAAGAAGAGTGAGACACAGTAAAGGATGTTCTTATTAATAGACGTATGTAATATAACAAGGTTAGCTCATTCATGATAAGATTGGAATAAATCGCAACAACCATAATATAGACATGACATGAGTAGTTATAATCATCGCACATATGAATACATGACGGAAAATATCGGCTCTTATAGGCCAATATCGATACATAGCATAATCAAACCACATGTCTAAATGATAACTTGTCTCAATTTGTTATACAACAAATAGGTACTACAAGTGTCATTTATTTGGCCACACATCCCGTGGCTAGGATAGAAGCTACTAATGATAATAGTGTAGTCTAAGAACTGCTCGATGCTCTTCTAGGTGGCTCCTCAGTGGTTGCATGATGTGGTGGTCGTGATGGTCATGGCACTATCCCTAATGTGTCTTCCAAGTCTTCGTAGGTAGGCATGTCTAGAGTCCATAATGGTGGTGGCGGTATGAGTGGGCGTACTAGGTGTTAGATCGTTATACTCTGACCAAACTATTATATAGCTTGTTAAGGGTTTAGTAGCCTTGGATAAATCCTAATCTACTAACAATGAAACACTGAATTACTCTATTAAGTATGCGGAATTACTTAACAAAGCTAAGAAGAATTAACCAAACTTTGATTATAATAACACCTTAAATCTGCTTGTAGAATGCAGACTATTACAACTCTAACTTCTCTAAATCGTATTCGTAAAACTCTAATATCTCTAATGCCAAC